>VZTG01004988.1:0-175160 GCA_013397845.1 Melanocharis versteri | reverse complement strand
TGTTGTTGTTGTTGTTTTAAATTGTGGTGTTAGGATACTGCTGGTTATCAGTGTTTTCAGACTTGTTGACAGGACACACACCAAGTAGCCAATATGCCAGCTGCTGCCCCGATGCAGGAGCTGCCATGTGCTCGGAGGCTTGGACAGAACCCACTTGGGTGGCTCCAGCATCAGCTGCAAATGAGTTAGTGCTAGCAGTAAAAACACTGTCCCCAGAAGGTCACCTGTCCCCAAATGCTGCTTCTCAAAGGACACCTGCTCTGGATCTTTTTCCTTAGCTGTGCCAAACAAAAAGGTTTGCTTGCGTCAAAAACACAAAGCCTCCTTCCCTCTGTCCTCCTACTGACAGCCTAAGAGTCAGTGAATTTGTGACACCATCACTACAATGGCAAAACTCTCTTTGATTTCAAAAAACTTCAGCCTCAACACCCACAGTAGGATCCTTAATGAGATCATCTCCCAGTAAAACTATTTTTTCTAACACGCTTCGGTCCATCAGCCACTGCTGAAACTCCTACTGACTGCAATAGAGGGTAAATTTCTAAGCACAGACCACAGGATCACTTCTTTCATCAGAAAGGATGTGCAGGAAGCTGTCCCAGGATCTGAAGAAAGCTTCCTCTGAGCAGCAGAGCCCCTCTCTGCACCCACGCCACAGCAGTCGGCAGACCACAGGTTTTGTTGGTACTGTAAGAAATGCCATGCCTGGCACCCTGGGGCAGTGCTCCAAACCACTGAAACAATGAAAACAACTGAGGAATTTGATGCATCCCCTTCCATCAAGAAGGGCCCTGTGTGTCAAGTCTTACTAGGGTAAGAAGTGTCAGGGACCTCAGATGAGCTACAGGCATGGTGCTAGACTGTCATGGCCCTTAACTGATTGCATAAAATAGTGAAATCACAGTCAAAATGTGAGTGTTTGCAGTCCTAGAGATAATATCTGCACTTTGCGTGGTAATATCCAACCCCCAGCAGCAGCTAATGCAGCAGCCCACAAGAACCAAGAAAAGGGTAGAGCCAGGCGGATCCCTTGTTATCCCTTTCTCCACCTGTGCAGTGAGAGTAACACCATTTGCCAATGGTACAGGATGCTGTGAAACATTCAAATACTTCAGTAATAAAGGTTGGACATGTACTGCAGAGAGCCAGATGGAGAAAGCCATCTGATGGTGTCAGATGAGACTGGAATTTGGAGGATCACACTTAGTTGAAAGCCGTCACACAGGCAAGAGTTGGCCCAGTATTTTTCTCCAAACTCTGAAGGAGTTTTCAAATCTATAGCACTTTTTCCCCCTCTTTGCACTCATACAGAAGGGTCCATCCAAGTTCATATTGCATAACCTTTGCTGCCATTCCATTGCTTTTGTTGTCTTCACTTAGTATTTGCCTTACAATGCACCAAATAAGTCATGCAGCAAAACAAGAAAAAAACAACAGCCAAAAAGATGCTGCACCTACAGCACTGCTGGCCTCTCTGGTCTGCGAAAAACCCACACAGGCTATTCTGAAACCCAGAAAGGCAGGAAAAATCAGAATATTATACAAAAATAATGCTATTTGCAAGGACGCTGGTTTGGCCCTCAAAGAGAAAACCATTATCTGATACAACTTTTAATCATATTTTAGTTTTCAGTCATGTACAGGATACTCAATTAAAGGTCATAATAGGCAGTTCTCATCTGATTTCTGTGAAGACCATGAGCACTGCACGAAGAGGATTTTCTCTTAAACACAAGTCCTGCCTTAGCTGAAAGTGAGTGGCTGTTTTTTTCCCCATAAATATGTATGTAAAGGTCTCAGCTGAAGAACTTGGAGAGATTACCTTTTTGCATATTACAAAGGCACAGGTCCTCAGACATTCTTCTACTAACTTCATACATACTGCTGATACTTAATAATGAAAGAGTAACCCTTCCATACTGGACCTGAAAAATTTGTGTAATTGGTTCTAACTCAGGTCTAAGACATGGATGGGAATAATGCAAAAACAAATTCTAATCTCTCATCCTACTGGTATTTATTGCCTTGGTCGGCTGGCTTACCTTTCAGAGAAGACAGGTTCTAAATCAATGACAGACATTATTCCACCAAATTACAGAAACTGGGAAATCAGCAACAAGTCCTGGGGCAACAAGACGTGTCTCACTACAGGCTAAAAAGAACTTTTCAGCATCCCTCACAATGAAGATATCCAAGGCCACATCCTAATGTTCTTCTGAGGACAGCTGAAGGAAACTCTCCAGGCTCTAAAACTGATGAATAGCTTCACTATGAGCACATCAGAAAGGTGCAACGAGACATGGATGCCCTTTATTCCTAAAGGACATGCCAGCAGCCCCTACCCAGCGCCTACTTTGCAGCTATATTGTGCATCAAAAGAAGACAAAGAGAAACCACCAACAGTCTTTTCATGGCTCAAGGGTGGAAAAATGAATCCTTCCTGGCTCTGGTGGAATCAGATACAGCCAACACACAGCATGGAAGACTTTTCAGCCTTTCTAGAAATACTAACTTGAGACTGGGAAAAGAAACAATCAAAGCCCACATGAAGAAAGCAACAACAACAAAAGCAACAAAAACAAACAACACCAAAAAAAAAAAAAGGCTAAAAAATTAAGCTTTGGTGATGTCCACTGAAACCTACACACACCCAGAGGTAAGACAGTTCTTTCCTGTTCTTTTCTAAACCCATCTTCCAGACTAAATGATATCTGAACTTGTCCTTTTCTTATGCTGGTTGGAATACATCTCCTCAGCTCATGCAGGTCTCTGCCAAGCCTGGCAGGCAGTGAAACACTGTCAGCAAGGCCAGACAAGCTTTGGAGGTCATCAAGCCTCTTTGTGGGCTTCTAAAAGATATTTCACTCTCAGGGTGATAAAATTTCCCAATACCAGACAAGATATACAGCTTTTTAGAGCTATCTAAGCCACAGAGCTTTGCTAGGCTCTAGCAAATCAAAATTGCTCTCATTGAAGCCTCAATCTGTCAAAAACTATGTTCGGTCCTTTGATAGATCAGGTCCTGAGTGCCCACTTCTTACCACTGATGGGAGCATGTCACAGTGTGCTTGTTCCTGGAACTCAGAGGCACTGCTGTGAAAATGCTCATTTTGAAAAAAAAGCACCTTATAAGAGGAAATTCTTTTCCCTTTCTGGACATCTACTGTATTTATTGTCCAAAGATCCCAAATCCTCTAGGGGTATCACCCAAATCTTACAGCATCCAGCAGAGAGAAGACAACTTTACAGAACAGGATATAGGTAGGATGTGAGACTTGCCCCAAATCAGGAAGGTTATCTGTGACAGATTCAGAGCTGAATCTACATTGTCTTGGCATACAAACCCACACCTTCACGAAAAGACTACCCATTTCTCTGTACCACAATACAATGAAGAGCAAATATTATATTCAGTTCTGATATAAAGGTATATAAAGCAGACAGGGAAAGCAAGGGATAGCACAGTGACAACAGAACATACATGGAAAAAATAAAATGTCAGCATAACTTACAGGAGCTGCATTGTTTTTCACTGTCACACTCGGAGTCGTGGCTCGTAGTGCCCCACTCACGCCATGGTAGTACTTGAAGCAGATCTTTGTTTCAGCTAAAAAAAAAACCCAGAAGTGATATTTAGGATTAGAAAAACTGCCAGGGATAAGCTGCATGATCAGCTGCAGCTCAAAGGCACAAGGCTGGCAAGCACTTAGATTGCAAATGGTTCATTCTGGCTGGCGGGCACAACAGGATACCTCCTGCCTCTGATCTTCCCCTTAGCAAGGGTGAAATTTAGAGTTTGGTTCATGGATTTAAAAAAGTTAAATTTCAAACCTCTTCTGAGCAGAAGTTATCACAGACAGACCTTAGAGCACCTGTTCAGCATCCTTTAGGAAGTAAAAAAGTAGGGACATATAAATCTTCCCAGTTCAGACATATCAAGCACTAATGCGCAGAGAAATTGAGGAACTTCCTTAGGACAAGATTGCGTAGCTGCTCATTGACAGGTTTCACTGTGCCAATTTGTTCTGGCCTTGGCCAGGGCAAGGACATAGATCTCCACAGATTAACTGCTCTGCAGGTTACTACATTAAAGCATTTTTCAGGAACAGCAGAGCATCACCAAACCCTGCCCTAGTGTATTTCCACCGACTTCTAAAGATTTAAATTAGCTAAGAAACAGAGGAAAGGTCATGATTTTTGACACTCTTAGCACTGCTTTTTGCCATGTGCAGTGACATTCAAATAAATAATATGGAGGGAAACTCATCCCAATAACTATCAAGGCACAGAAGTGAAAACAGCTTCTTGTTAATCAGCCCCTCACAACCCACTTTCTTGTCTGCTACAAGAAGAAAAGACAATTCCAGCAAGCTTCTGTGTTGGTCTGTGACTACAAACAGATGCAAAGTGCTGCTGTTTGCCTACTTGCCTGGAACTGGTGACCTGCTGGAGCTCATCCTGGCCTGCTGGCTTGCAAGAAATTTCTTCCACAGTAAACGAGGTGTGAACTGGCCTGCTTTGTGCTTATGTACAGTCGAGACACAGCAATTATTCAGTGTTAGATATGTAACAGGTATGTTTTCGGGATCTGAAAAACGCCTGTTCAAATAAAAGCAGCTTTCACATCTTCTAGTTTTTACTGGATAATGACATGGAAATGTTCATCTGTTCCATAACATACTTGAAGGTGCTTTTCATAACCAAGATTTTCCTAAGCACCTCGCCTTGCAGCTGCTGCTGTAGCTCAGGGAAAACACCGGCCTTTGCCTGCAGAGCCACAACAACGCTCACTGTAACTACAGTGCCTATGTATGGAAACAATAAAAAAATGCCAATTACGTTTTTTAACATACAAATTGCATTACAGTTTTAATACTGGAAACAAAATTAGCCAAATCACTGCAGCTGTGACAAAAGATTATGTAATATTAAGAGCTGAGACTTCGGCCACAGATTACAGTGCTGTGATCTGCTGTTTGTAGATCCAAAAAACAACAGTGTACCACTCCAGGTGGAAGCAAAACTTGGGACATGAAAAGTGGTGGAGACCCTCAAAACCACAGGTCTGAATTGCTTACCCTGATATCTACACAGGAACATAGGTGCGAAAAGAAATCCCGATATTTTTTGAAAGACAAAATAATTTTAGAAGTGTAAAGCCTTCCCAACTTTCACAAGTCACTTGGGAAATAAAAAGCAAAGGGTGATGTTCCCAAGTATTTCAAGCACTACTCGCTTTCAGGTGGCTTTGCAGTCCTCTAACCTGAGGGGTGCTGCAGGAATGTGCAGTCCATCGATGAGAAGCACAGTGCCAGCACACTTAATCTGTCACCACATTTTCCATTCCCACAGCCTGCTCTTCATCAGACAACCAGGTGCACACTTCTGCTCATACAGTGAAAATACAGCCTCTCCCACTATATCCACAATGTGTACATGTGTCTCATTTACTTCACAGCACTCCATAAGAATTGGAACAGTCTACAGAATCCTTCAGCACCTCCACAAGGGGCTGTGGGGCCCATCCTGGGGTTGAATTCATAACTATGAATTCTGCAGCTTCAAGAGATTTACTTGAGGTGTCAGTGCAGCTGAGCAAGCAACCCTGTTGTTGCACCTGGGAGCAGCAGTTGTTTCCTTTTGGCAGCAAAAAAAGCTGGATGAGCCTGTGGGACAGAAAAACTGCAAGTCCAGATTGTATTTTCACATTGTAATTTTCTCTACAGGACTTTTAACAGCTCAGCAGCTAACTCATTTACTCGCTGAGAGGACGGCAAAAGACGAGGATATCACAATAGCTAAAACATGCAGTTCTCACCAATTATTCGAATCTTAATTTTCTTCTCCCCTGGAGATTTTTAGCTACAGTTTGCATGGAACATTGAGAGCTAGAATAAAGAGAAGCCTTTAAAAAAATGTTTTCATTAACTTTTGTAGTTAATAAAATATAACTTCAGGTATTAGCTTGTATGACGATGTTCAGATCCCACAGCAGGAAATCTTGTCGTAGATTGACAAGTAGGAAATCAGTTACCATGTGCATCAGGAAAGTTTTAAAAGAACCCATTTAATTAAACTAAAAGTATTAGAGAGAACAGAAGGAGAGAATATATCCATGTGTAGTTAATCTGGGTATTAGCACCACTTTCAAGGACAAAGGATTACTAAGATGACTGAATATGTATTTGGAAAGAACCATGTGGTTATTACAGGTTCCTCTGTTTCACATTACTATTTCTAATTTATTTTGCAACCAAACTGCCCGTATACAGGTGCAAACTGGCAAAAAAAGCAACTCAGGAGAGATGCAAGTGTCACACCCAATCCAAAACAGTGGCAGTTGGAGCCATTCATCAAGCAGTGGTAGAGGTGGTGATTAATGAACATCAAAGGTTTCATTCGGACAACAGATCTGAGAGAAAATGACTTATGGAGGTCTTCATAGGCTGAGAAATTGCTCTAGAAGCATCAGGGGAACAACATTTTCTTTTTTCTAGATTCATCCCTCCCCATTTTGCTCATATTGTTTTCAGATTGAAAATATTATGCAAATGCCTATTTTAAATGAAGAGATGAAACTTTAACAAGTACAAAGCTCGCAAAATTATAGACAATTTTTTTATGTGTAAAGATGCCATTAGGACCTTAGTTTGCCATTTTTTGGCCATGATCCATCCTTTCCAAATAACATTGTTGATGCCACGTTTTTCACTGCAACAGAGTCCTACATATTAATGCATCTGAAGATTGCTCTTGCATTCTTGAATCACATCTGAGACACTTCCAAAACAGATGCAGAAACCTGTGGGCTTGGTACCACTGCCTCTGCAGATGAACAGAAAGCACTGGAAGTATTGGTAAGGCAGTGATAAAAATTAACCTGAATATTATCCAGCTGGCATTTGTAAATAATATGTTCTTACAAAGACTGCTTGGATTGTAGTCTTGTAGATTAGCTTGTTCTGAAATAAAGGAGACCATTTAACTCTGTCCTGCTGCCCTAGCTACATGGCAGAGTGCACAGGTCGGGAGCAGGTGTTGTCCAGTTAATCCCCAGTTATAAATAAATGTGCGCCACTGTTATCTTCATCGCTAATTATTTAGAGATCACTGGATCCAGTAATGAAGTTATGATGTTAAAATCAGGAAGTAATGAGGTTAAATTCTTCTTTCAGTTATCAAATTAGCTGAGGTGACTAGGCATTAGCTAGGCATTTCTCAGTGCTGTACAAACCTCTCACAAAAGTAATGCCAGTCTTAAAAACTGAGTCATTTTTGATCAATTCAATCTATTACTAAAAAAGCTGTCGTTGCTCTTTTGGGCAAACATTGTGCATAAAAAATGAAAGGTGTCAAAACTAGTAATGAAAAGGTAGCTGTCTCTGGGAAGTGGTTGGGAACCAAGTGAACCAAATCAGACAGCAAAGCAATTAAGTTATGAGTCATAAAGTTTTCCCTAGAGAGGAGCCAGAAGTGGAATAAACAAATATATGATGCTGTGCTACAATCAAATCGCTGTGGGACCATCCTGCATTAAAGTAGCCGTGGTGATCTCTAGAAGTGGAGACAGATTGTATCAAAGTGAAGACTATGAGTCAATGGAGGGGGAGAACTGTCTGAATACAATGGGGAAACTGGGAGAGGCATATGAAAAAAACAGGACAAGGAATTACAATGGGAAGCCAAAACAGAGAGCGATTAAAGGCAGTTTATATGCGGGATTGAGTGAGTAAGCAATGTCCTTGGGGGGAGGAGAGGATTGAGATTATAACAAAATCACTGCACAGAATGGGACAGGGGAGAAAGCAGAGAGACTACGACTGCGTAAACAAGACTAAAAGAGACTAAAAGAGAAGAAAGCAGGGAAAATGAAACAAAGCAAGGAAAGGTAGACAGGGAAAGAGTAAGAAAGTCAAACTTGAAGAAGAAAGAGTCACTGAGACCTTCAGGCTGCATGGAGCAGCACAGTGTATAAGCTGTATCAGCAGCTACCTGTGAAACCTGGTGTGCACGTCATGTCCACCTCTCACACCTGACCTCCCTTCTCCACCTGCTGCCTCCAGCGCCCACCTCCTCTTTATGACTATCACTGGAAGTGTAGAGAGCAGGTAAACTGCGCAACACAAAGAGGTGAAACCCAGCGTTCCTGCATCAGCATGAGCCTTTCCCTAAGCATCAATAGTTTTTAGATAAATCTACATAGTTTCTCACGATATTGTACCTGCCATGTCAGCAAAGAATTAATACTCATAATGAAGATAAAAGGTAAGGTTATTACTAGCAGATCTAATTTGTACTTACAATGTTGATACATGGCACTGTTTATTTCCATCATGTAGGCCTGCTGCTGCTCCATGCAAACAACGGCTCTTATTTCTGGTGCTCTATCAGAAAAACTGCCTGTTCCAGGCATTGCCTGTCTCCAACATGCAATGGTGACACTACAGCCATCAAGACGGTTTGCTGCTCAGCTGCCTATGGACTGTGTATTTCCTTAAGCTCTAAACTGCATCTGCTCACAATATTTGTTTAGTTTCACAACTGCCTACGGCTTTCCAAAAGCACCTCAGTTTTTAGACAACTAACAGTTTAGTAACCAAAAAAGGTCTAAACATACGTGTTTCTTTAATCGCTGTTGCAGAATTTCTTCCAATTTCCTGACGACTTTTTCCTTGCTCTTTTCTAAAATGTGCAGAAACACTTAACAGGCTTCTTTGGAGAAACTTCAAGACTTGAGATTTTGAAGTCTCACCTTTCAGGTAACTGTAAGATTTCCCAGCAAGAAAGAAGGAGGTATCTGGAGCCAGAATTAAGGCTGATCAGTACGTATCAACAATTCGAGGCACAAACATTTGCAAGGAAACTCTAATAGCTCAAAAACAAGCAGTAGAACACTTAGAAAATTTCTAATCAAGTTTTACCTCAAGCCAAAAATACACTTGTCAAGATACAGAAATGCGCAGTTAGAACATTCAAATAACCTAAATTCTGCACCAATAATACATTTCAGTATTTGTAGTTGTAACTGATATTTGAAGAACAGATCAGATGATCTTAGTATTTTTTTTTATCTTCAGAAGTTGTTGCACAGACTGTTCCTTCCCAAGGCTTGCATCCTGAGGGCTGGAGTTATTTCCTTTATAACGGGAGAGCTGATTATTATCATTTATTATATCATTGATTCTTTGTTCCGTTGATCTGCAGATACTCTCCCCTATTGACTTTCACTTTTATTTCCTTTGCTTGATAATTTGATTCAGCAGCTACTTGCCATGACAAGAGTAGTAGGGGAAATAACTACACTAATAACTAATGTGTAGTCACTAATCTTCATATTCAGCGGTCCAATCTCCTCTGTCCTGACTTCACTTGTTTGAGCCCTCAGTGTCGCAAGCTCCACACTATATTGGTTTTGGGTCTAGCTTTGTACAATCCACCTCCATTACTATGCTGTTCATACGAAGGGACATGTATCTGCTTACCCATGACTGCACTGGGAAGCTTTTCAGCTGTGGATTCCTGAGCACAAGACAAAATCACACCACGTTTGCCTTATGAAAATAAAGGCATCTAGGAGTTTCTACTGCAGGACAGATAATACAAAGTGGCTCTGTAAACTGCTGTTCAGGGAAAATATATAGATCTAATTTCAATAGGCTGCTGCGTATGTGCTACCCTCATGAAAGTTGTCCTATTGGCAAGACTCATTCCTAAAGAATGCTAGCAGCTGGAATGGATGTGTGCTTATACATTTCAGCACTTTTATGTATTTCTCCATACAGGCAGTACATCCAGCACTGCTGATTACGAAAGTTGTTAGACATTTTTCATTATAAACCTTGTTTTCAAATGCTTCTACATTTTCAGATATACATACATTTGGAATAAAATTTTGTGTGCTGGATGTCTGCCTCAGATCTACAGAAAGGCACAGCAAGGAAACTTCATTCAGAAATTTGTAGCTGAGGGTAAGGAAAAACCATGGTGTTTTTACCCATGAAAAATTTCTGAAGACCTTTTTTTTTCACCCCCCAAGTTAATATGTGCTTAATATAATGACTTCTGCTCCATACCTCCTCGTGTTCCTGTAAAAGTACATTAAAATTCATCTAACTTATAAGCCTCTCTAAAAAATTCAGTTTGATATGCTCATTTGAGATATCTTTGATTTTACCATCTAAATGCCCAGGAAATCCTAGCTGTGCCGAGCATATTCCAAACTGGCAGTAAGACAGGCTTTTTCTGCAATACAGATCTAAGTTTCTCCTGGCTGTGCCACGTCTGGAAGCAGGAAGACTGCATCTCTGGGTATCTCCCCAACATCCAAGTAGCATGAAAGAAGAGAATATGAATCCACTGCCAATTTGCCCCTCTTGAAGGAAAAGACAGAGGTGGCTGGGGGTACTATGAGCATAGGGTGGGGAAACAGGAGCAAGGACAAAAGCAGGTAAAATGGTGAAGAAAAAAACACTGTGATTTGTGGTGCTCATAGGCTTGAGTAGAGAAGGATCTGAGGGAACAGATAGCAGAGCACTGTTTCAATCTTGCTAGAAAAAATGAGCACTGCCAGCTGCCTTCAAGGTGGGAACATCATGCATGTACAAGGGCTCTTGTATTCAAGCTCCCAATTAAGCAACTACAGGGAGATGGCAATGGGATCTCAGGTCAGTCTGCTGGCTAAAATTCTCTCCAGACAGGCAGGAGTTGGAATATATTAAAATCTGCAGCTGTCCAGCATCCTTTATCATAGTCCCGTTCATCATGAACAAGGGTCTGTTCCATCAAAGTGCCCAGTAAACTGGCATTTAGATTGACAACTGGAGTCGAGGCAGGTTGAGTGAGGCAGAGTAGATCAAGTCAAAGCTTCCACAGATAGTCATCACAGGGAAGGTCAGTGGAAGGATGCCAGTGCCCACACAGTAGTAAAGATGCTAAATGTCTATTATAAAAAGTTGTCTTAGACCTTTTGTAGCTGGGATGAGAGCCTGCAGTTTGTGTTGGAACATGTTCTGCCACTATTACCCCAGTTCTAAAATTTTATTTTGTAATGAGAGTAGTGAACTCGAAATTTGGTTTGCTCAGACAGTTCACAATCTTGAAAATAATAATTTCCTCCTAAAATTATCTTCAGATGGGGAGTGGGGGAGGGGGCTGGGGGCAGAAAAGGACAAGGACAGAGCTTTACCATTGCTGGCACTGAGTCATCTCTCATCCCATTTAAACCAACAGAACTATTTCTTCCATATTCATAAAGACAGCAGGATTCAGCCCAGAACAGGCAAGAATTTAATCCATTTATTTATAGTTAATCCAACAGTGATATCTATCTGCTCTGCCTTTATGGACTGTTGTAAAGAAAGGACTGATAGACTCCAGTCTGGCTGAATGAGAGTTGGGAATGGGAGGGTTGTAACAACTTACCTGTCTTTCTTCAGGAGAAGGAAAGGCTGTTTGAGAGACACATTTTAGTCATTGCAAAAGCCAAATTACAAGGGCTGAATTAAGACTGAGACTTGAACGAAATTCCAGAGCCTAAAGGCATCTAATGCTTTTATGTAAATCACCTTAAGGATGACTTTTTCCTCATAAGCATTAGCAAGCAAGCAATTTATTTGAGAAAAACTTGCGATCATCAAAGTACTTTAACTGTGTGATTGTTGAGTCCATAATAACCGAATTATATGCATAAAGTTTGCTTTCTGGTCCTTAGCACTCATGCATGTTGCATGAAAATCAATATTGCGGGCAAAACCTAACACATGGTTCATCTTATCTGAGGGAGATGATCTAAAATTACTTCTGAAATGCAACAATTACAACAGACTTAAGTTTTTAAACAACACTTTCGTTTTAAAATGGCTCATCATCTTGGTTACAATGGATTCAACAGTTCTTTATCAAAATGGAATAGTAGACAAAAAATCTCTATGCCTTCAGTACACTGGAAATGAGCTCTTTCTGCCTCCCATGCAGAAAGCCATCTATTGCACTGTAGTAGTGGCCCCTTAGCTACATTAGAGTCACTGACATATTCAGGAAAATAATCTGAACTGGAAATACAATGTCTGTGTTTGCAGTTACACCAATACATATTAAACCACAAGATAAACAGACAGAAAATGAGTATACAGAAACACTGACACCCTGAGCTTCATTCTGAGTGTCATCAGAAACACTGTGAAGGTGACCCAGAGATGACAAAAGTATAAACTCTGTACAGTAATGCACAGCTCCACAAAAGAGGAGGGACGGGCAGAGCTGGGGACCTCTCTCTTCTCCTTACTTGGATGTACAGCCGCTGGGGTGTCCCAGATGAAACAAGCTCTTATCAGTCGCCCCCGTTGCAATATATCCTTTAGGCTTCCAGGTATTATGTCTGCCTTAAGTTAACTGCCTCATTGAGCAGATGCCTGTGAACCATCAGCTCTTTGCTTTTATCAGGGCAATTGTAGTTTAAAGTCTTAATTAAACACATTTGAATGGATTATGCCTTCAGGCACAGCCTTGAGCAAGAGATAATGCATGAACTTCAGAAGCCAAGTGCCTCAAACACAGCCCTCTTCATTGCAACAT
The DNA here is from genome assembly GCA_013397845.1 of Melanocharis versteri. Taxonomy (NCBI): domain Eukaryota; kingdom Metazoa; phylum Chordata; class Aves; order Passeriformes; family Melanocharitidae; genus Melanocharis; species Melanocharis versteri. The sequence continues at coordinate 162,587 of VZTG01004988.1, read as the reverse complement.
GTTTTCATTCTGCTTGATCTCAAAATATGGGTGTACCTTTGGATTTATAGAAGCAGAAAATTACAACGGTTTTGTACAATTAGCATTTAGGAAGGCATAAATTTACCATAACTTTACCCAGCTTGCTTTGTGATGGCAGAGGACAGCATGAAAAGGGATACCTTGCAACTCCGAACCTGGCCAATTAGGGAGGAAATCAGGGACGATTCACATTTTCATTTACATTAGTAGTACCTGCTACAGCACTTGTTGAGCTGGTCTTTGATCAGAGTCTGATAAGCATAACTGAATTTCACCTTAGAAACAGAACATTCCCTTGAGTCAGTCTTTCCTTTTTTCCCCTAAGAAAGTTACCTTTGAAGACCAGTGCCAAAACAAACCATCCTGGTGCTCACCATTCCCCCAGCTCCTCTTACATGTTACATCCTTTCTCGTTACTCTGCCAACTCTGCCAGTCAGAAGCTCTATCTATTCATATTTCTCAGATCTGCTCAGTCACTGTAAGAATGCCTTAGAACAACAGTTTATGTTTTTAGCAGCCAGACCATGCAATATTAAAACTCAGCGTTCTCGCTGATTGGGAGCTATTACAGTCAGTCAAGCATGTGCCAAGCAGTACACAAAGAGAGTAGTGCAATCAAGTCCTTCAGCAACAAGATGCTAATGTTACCTAGAAAAAATCCTTTGCACTTGGATGTAAAAGAGAATCCAAGACCTTAGCACCATTACCTGCAATACAATAATAAAGGCTGCTTTTCTATTTTAATACCCTTGTCATAATTCAATATGCACACATTCCTTGTCTCTACTCATATCTAAATATATTTTTAGCCTAAGATTTCCATGAAAATGAAGCAAAAAATGGTCAATTTAAGAAGATGGTGGAATGAACATTCAAAATGCTTGCAGAAGCAGCTTACTAATGTTCAAATGGTTTCAGTTACCCTCTACACTAAGCACGTTATTGTTTGCTGCTGCTACTTCTAATCATCAAATTAAAGAACTAATTTTGAGTGACTAAGGGAATTACACGTCATAAAACAAAGACTGTTCATTGCTGTCATAGTACAAACACACTGGTACAAGTGAAAGAAGTCATCAAAACATTCCTTTTGATTGAAATAAGAGCTCACAGAGAAGAATAAGAAGAGATATTGTGATACTCTCTTAGACAGGCAGTAATTGTTTATGTGTACCAAGAAAGACGTGATGGCAAGTATAACGATTCATACTGTTCCCTTTCTGGACTCTAACTCAGAGCAGAACTACCTGCAGACAGTTTTGGAAGAGAATAATTTTTAAGATACAGAAGACCAAAATGAAGGCCAGTAGCTCAGGCTGTGGTGTTAAAGTCAAGGAAAATGCACAACAAAGCCACCCAAGGGGAGGCATGTACATCTTCCTTCGTCTTGGAATTATCTGGTCCTATTTGCAAAGCATGTAACAGGTCTACACAGTGTAAGGAGAAAATTAGGACAGTTGGACCTGTGTTTTGGCACTGTAACTCTACTGAAGGCAGAAGACAGTCACAGCATGATAACAGTGCAGTGGAGCTTGACATCTCTGGCACACCAGTTCCTGGTTTCACCAACTTGAAAACATTTTATTCCTTTCCACACTACTTTTTCCCCTTCTTTGCAGAAAGGGAACGAACAGCAGCAAACAATATTTAATTCTAACACTAAATACTTCTTACTTTATTAAATACAGGGTGAGATTAACAGCCCTGCACTGTAATTACCCAATGACCAAAATTTCCCAAAGTTCAGTTGTTCTGAAAAACAGCGTGCTTTGAGGCTTTTTCTTAGTACACCAAAGACTTACCTGCATAGGTCTTGTAAGCATTAATTAAACAGAAGAAAAGAGACTTCTGTGTCTTCACAACACAAAGTCGTTCTCTTGTTTACACAGCTGAACCATTTATAATTAATTGAGTTCACCCACTCAGAACCATGAGCCTTGAATAAAAGCTTCGTGCCAGCTATACTGCTGAGGTATGGGTTTTTCCCCTCTTCTCCTTTTAGCCTTACAAATGCTTTGCTTTACAACAACAGGGCCTATCTTCCTTCCATTTGCTGAGAAGCCACTGGTAGAGAAAGCATGGTCACATCCTTTGGTTCTCACAGAGCCTTGTGAGCCATGACACTGGTTAGTGAAAACGAGTCAGTGTGATCCTTTTGCAAACACTGTGCTGCATCTAGGCACCGTGGATAAAACCCTGGCCTTATTCTTTAAAGCAGTGCCACCAGAGTTTCTCTCCCGTGTACCACTGCTTGAAATGATGCATGTGTGGCTGCTGACCCATTCAGAAAACTCCTTTTCACAAGGGCATTTTGATTAGGTGCCACTGCCACAGTGCCTATTGTTAATTTCCCAGGGAATTTATAAGACAAAGAACAAATTATCAAGAAGGAAAAGATCAAAAGCCTGCTAGGAAGGAGGTATTATACCTATTATTACTTCTCAATTTAGAGCTCCCTGTGCAATCTCCTACTTCAACATCACTTTTTCTCTTTTCTAAAATACCAACTTCTGTTCACCATTTATTTGCAACCTAATACTTAGGGAAGAAAACTGCTGTGGCCACTAAATGAAACATGTTGTTTTAAAGTCCAGCAATTCCAAAAGTGTCTCACTTGATACTGGTAAAAAGAAGGGGCTACAAATGGGTTACAGTAGGTTGAAGGGCAAGATAAAATACCCTGACTTTAAAAAGACCGGTGAATCTAATGCTGAACACATTGGATGAGTGCATTTGTTTTCAAGTGTAATAAAAATAGGAAACTGTAGGGGAAAAGTTACTATGAAATAGATGCTGCATTTATGCAGGTTAAAAAATTACTATCTTCTAACATATGTTGGAGCAACAAGGAACAGAAATTTCAACAAATAAGGGGACAAAGAATCCGAAGCAGCACAGACAAGATACTGCGAACTAGGCAGGTTTCTCCTCTGGCAAAACATATCAAGAAGTACACTGGGAGATTGCAAAAAATGGTCTCCAAATCATTGTTAGTTCCTACGGATCACAAGGCCATACACAGGTGCCAGCCTGTCCGTCCCCTGAAGGTGTGTGCCCGGTGGCTGGCGCATTCCCTCTGACTCTGCACTTCACTGCTGGTGAAGGTGCAGGGTCCCAGCAGTGCGAGCTGCAGGTGTGCGCTCCACTGGTGGGGCTAACAACACCTGCAAGCCATCAGAGCTGCCATCCCAAAATCAGCACCTCCCGTCTCGCTCAAGGCCATCCAAGCTGAAATTGCTGCAGTCACACAGGTGACAGATGGGAAGCATTATTAATTTTTTTATAGTAAAGGCTAAGGTCTCCAACCACAGCATGCTTAACTTCCAAGGGATTTGATGCACTGTGAAAAGGCAACCCCAGTGCAAATCATCAATAGGCTGAGCAAGATCCAACAGCTGTTATAAGACAACACATGGTGGCATGACTACACAGTCCAGACTGCAGATAACCTAGACTATTTTTAAAACACTTTTTTTTCAGAAATGAGCTTGTAGAGTACCTCGACAAAATCCAAAGCTGAGGCAATGAACATCTGAAAAAAGGAAGTAATAGTAGAGAAAAGATGATTCTGGAGTAAGTTTCCTTTGAACCACCTGCATATTTGTAACTTGCACTATTGCTAATTAATACCTAAGTGTATTTTATACACATTTTTTTCCCTAATTTGCCAGTTAAATACATAAAAATATGACACTTAGTCCTAATCGACACTCAAAGTCATGCCTTCTGTTGACCCCCAAGTGAGAGATTCTATACCCTATATGCAGCAACACTGGAAAAGGAAAATGCTCTGTTTTTAGCTCGCAGTCTGTAGGACAGATGTCAGCTTCCTGTGCCTGAGGTAGGGCTGAAGATTTCAAGTGTCCTGCAGAACCTGGGCCACCACTTTGCCATCTCTGGCAGAAACACACAGAGCATTCAGATGAGATGCTCCGACAACAGGAAGCCTGGGCTTTGTTCAAACCTCTGCCACTGACTTCCTGCAGTAGTCTCACTCTTTCCCAATATAATTTCCTCCTCTATAGCATGAAGGAAATTATACTTCTGGCAACCCAGAGCAAGGAGAGAAGAATATGAATGTTTGCTAGTCCTTCCATAAGCCAGTTTTCATAACAACATGGCAGTTCTTCAGGCACAGGAGGATAGTATTCTCTGCTGCAAAGCAATGCTCATGGCCACATTCGGTAGAATGTGCAAGTGTATTAACACCTGGGAAAACAGCAGCTCAGTAACAGATAAATTCCCAACAGGGATATGGTGCAGGTGGTCAGTCTGACTCTCTAGAGGCACTACATACACACTTCTCTACTGATCTGAAGCGATTGGATCGGATTGAGCAGGTCATCACAGGATTTAGCTCTACTTATTACTTAAGCTGTAATCAGCCAGGTCACACTAAGACTGAAAATTACATTCCCAATTTCTTTTAAAGTATTTGTTTGTTCAAATCTGGCTTACACTTATTTTCCCCGAAGTCACCAACAGGTTTGTACTTTAAAAACTCCTGGGCTGCAACCCTGTCACTCCTGGTAATACAAATCCCACTGAGATGGCAAGGCATTTGGACAATTCAGACTGTATTAGGCACCTCACCCAGTACAGACAAAGGAAAAAAGGAAGGAATGGAAAGTGAGGCTGAAGGTTACTGGTGTAACTGGCTGGCTGTAGGTGCTTATAGCCAACAGACAGAGGGGAAAATATTACTATGGAAGGAGAGAAAATGGTCATGGACAACTAATGCAGTAACAGTAACAGATGCACTGCTACACAAGCTTGGTCTGCTCTTTCTACCTAATGTACTGCAGTTGCAGTAACCAAACAGCTCCTTTACATCTTCTAGCGGGGCTTCACCAACATCTGGGAAATGGCAGCTGTAACTGTCTCTTGAAAGAAATCTCATTTGTCAAGATGCTCAAAACCACAGCCAGGTCACATCTCATCCATGACTCCATAGTTTGTCTGTTTTAAAACACAACTCACAATGCCAAGAAGGTCGTACAAAGTACTTGCAGGTAACATGTTTTAGTTCACTCACCAGGTCAAAACAGAATCTACAAAAACCATATTGTAAATGCAAGTATTATTCTTACTTATTAACACCAGCAAACATGTGCTTTTGGCAGTATTGAGAGCAGAAAAAGAAAGGGTATTAAACAGAGCCAAGAATGAAGTTTTGAGACCACAGGAGAGGAACAAGCTGTCCTCTTAGTTTGAGATTTTAATTTTTAAGAGGAGAGATAATGATTCCAGGATGGGATTGCCTTGTAGGTTTAGTTTTTTTCCCTGATACCTCTGGTAATCTCTAGTCTGAAAATCAAACACTTAAACTCTCACTTGCAGTGAACTGACATCATCTCATATAAACTAATGGATCCATCCTAGATCATGCACACAAAATACTCAGCCTCTTTGTTTTCAATTAGAAATCCTTTACTAGCACACTTATATCCCAAATCAGAAGTCTCAAGTAGGCCCTGAAGACGAACAAATCCAAGCAAAAGACCAGCATAAAATGTGAATTTTTACCATGTCAATTTGGTCTGACAAAGGAAGCATACATATGTGCATGTACATTGTCCATCTGTATAGTGCTGTTGTGGACATCCAACTAAGATTCTAAAAGAGGCAGATGTATTTCCAGTATTGTTGTTTCAGAGTTTGATGGTTCATTTTTCCACCTCTCTGCTGGCTTGGAGAATATACCTACCATAAATTGACAGTCATGACCTAAGAGAAGGCTGGCAGATGCTACTTTGAGTCAGCTGCCAGGATGCAGGAGTCTTTATGTCAGTCTTGACAAGACATGGTTTCTAAAATTAAAGTGTTTTGAAGGACTAAGTAACTTTTAGTTCACTGCTTGACAAAAACTGCTTACAAATTTCTATCCTTTTAAATATTTCCCAGCATCTAGACTGCATGCCTCTTTCTCACTAGCTGTCAAAAGTCTGATTCATCTTGTTAAAGCCAACAGTAAAACTCCCACTCAGTGGGATCTCAGTGGACAGAGACCACACCTACCTCTTCTCATTTTCCTTCCAAAAGGAACACACATCTCAGCTGTAATCTGTTTCTTGCACATCCACATGTCACTCAGTCCTGCTGCCCTTCTCCAAAATATTTCTAAAGCTTCTGCAATCTTTCTGTTTGAAAATATCCAGCTAAAGAAAAAAGATCTGCTAAATTCACTACCAACTGGATTTATATTCCACACCACATTACATGCATAGGACAGCTAAACAAATAATTTAGGCATGTCACAGAAGTATTATTTGGCATTTCACTGCATCTCACATGCAACAAATTTATGAAATTCAGAAAAAGAAATAGATCTGCTAAAGCAAAACCAGATTCTATTTTCCAAACTGAACAAAATGTAGACAGGCTAGTCCAGAGGCAGAAACATTTCTCTTTGTACATATTATATATATATATATATATATAAGGCTTTCACTGTGTCATTTTCTAACAGAAGAAAGCATAATATGAGATTTTTCATTTGTTGTAGAAGCTCAGCACACTTCATAGAGAAGAAGTAATTACAGACGTGCCTGCTAGCAGTGCTACTGTTAAGGCTGTGTCAGGGGGTTCATTATTAACCCAGTTTTCATGGTTTCACACCTCAGTTAGAAGACACCTATGTGCTGGCCTTAAACAACCATAAAAAATTTCATCCCAGTAGCAATTTATTTAGTTACTTTTTCTTCTTGTAAAAATGCAAATAGAGAAAAAGGGAACTATATTAAATTTTCATGCTTTTCTATAAATGTATACCAGGGAAAGAGTTAATAATTTAAAAACAGTAAATTCTGACACTTCTGGCTGAAATCCTTATCCTGTTTGCATTAACAGCTAGTTCTCTTGACTGCAGCAGGACAGGATTTCAGTATCTGAATTCTGGAGAAGGTTAGATCTTGCTGTCCACAGAGCTGCTCTGCAAGACCAAGTGCCTTCTCCTGTTTAACTTGCGTCTTTCTTAAGCCTGTTCTAGTTGCAATATAATGTGAATTAGCTCAAATCCCACTGAATGACATGGGTGTACAATATTTCATTTGTGAATTGTCACACTTCTCACTGTTCTGAGCGTTGCTAAGTGTTTCTGATACAACTAGAGATGGGATCTTTTGAAAGAGATGTTCTAGGTAACAATTTGAAGCCCCTTCTGGATGGCTGCTCACACCTGTTGAAAGACACACGCTGCACAAATCAACATTGGTTTAATCCCCGTGCCTTCCCCAGACACAGCCACCACCTGATAGTGTTGTATGATATGCACACCACAGCCCACTAGGGATAAAAGAGCTCTGCTCTTCTACTGAGTGAGTACAAGGGGGACTTTTTTACAAACAGTACTGACACTCTTGTCAACATTTTTCAAAAAGCACCATCTTTTGCAACACGGTTGAAAACTGGCATGAGTTTCCAGGATAAGGTTTTAAACTAAGATTTTAGTTTGAACTGACTCTGCCTATGAACCCTCTACCTTTCTGAGGTAGAAATAATGGGAAATTTGGTTGATCTGCTCCATTCCCTCCTACGCTTTGGCAAAGGAAATCAACATACTTGCAGTTGAGATGCCTCCTGGCTAAGTTTCATTTTCTTTCCCCCAAATGTTAAAGAAAAATTTGAATGAAAAAGCAGCATGAACCCACATAAAAATTCTCTCTGCACCAGGATGTGATAAACAAAAAACCCAAGTCAGAGGCTTTCTCATAACTGTGCCCCACACATTTTAAGTTTCTATGTAATGTCAGCTGATTCAGTCCCAAATGCTTGCTTACATTAGCTAGCCTACTAACACTTTAGGAACAGCAACCAGGGATGATCAGAACTACCAGGGTTGGAGCAAGTAATCCAGTAATTACAACAGATTACAAATCAGCCACTCCAAAAATGGGGTGGTGGTGAGAGATGACTTCTGACTGGGTGCCAACACAGTCAACTAACTGAGGCAGCACCATCTTAAGCACCACAGGTGATGCTGCTGTGACTGTCCCTGAACTGAGACCCCACAATCCAACTTATTACTATATACCTTTTCTTTTACATTTTCACCTTAATACAAAACAGGTACATGGTGAGTTCTCCAAAATACAAGGAGGAGACAGGGAAAGGAAGAAAAACTAGGATAAAGTCAAAGTATAACGGTATCAAAATATATTAATAATTTTTGTGACATGCCATGCATAGACTTCACGCAGCTCACAGAGGGAAAAGAAAACGGTGTCTCTATTAGCCATGAAGATTTAAGATTCCTTACAGGAAGCTCATAAAGCTTACCATAATATCCTGTAAACAGGAAAACATTTGAAAGCCTGAATCCAGATGCATGCTAATTACAAACATCACTTATATGTAAATCAAGAAATCCTAGCAAGCAGAGGGAAGGAAAGAGGAAACTCTTCTCATAGCCATAAGATACCACAGTGACAAACCAAAAAGGAAAAAATATTTTCTCTAATGTTTTCTAAGTGCGTGTGGCTGGCTCATTCCACCTCAGGTGAACACCTCTATCAACAGGAACAAGAAAAAGACACTACTTGGAGGTCCCTAGACTAACACAGACTGTGGAGGTTCAAAGGCAAAAATAAATGTTAGCTAATACACCTCAGGAGGCAAGGAGAATTCCTTCTCGTAAAACAAAATCTTACTAATGCACTTGTATTCTCTTTTAAATATATGATTTCATCCTCAGATCTTGTCTAGCAATCAAGCAGGCAGACTAATCTAATTCACTGTAGGCATACCACTTTTGGTAAATCTGCTGTCCAAATGTTGCCTGGCAATCCGGAGAGATTAATCACAGGCCAGTTTTTGTGACTTCCCAGGTATCTCTGGAGTAACCAGGGCTGCCGGATTATAAAGTGATATTTTACCCTCAGGAAGTACTGCTCAGCAGCTTGCATAAACAGCGAGTTAGCAGGAAGACAAACCGAGACCGAAATCTCTACAAGCCCATGACAGACCTTGATGTGTTCCAAATGTAGGTTTACTTTAATGGAGTAGAAAAAGAGAAGTAGAACTGCATTCACACAGCTGTAACACCTATTAGACAATGGAAGTGTTAGGAAACTTTTATGTTTGTAGATTGATTTTTCTTTTTTAAGCCAGAAACAGGAGAGAGAAATGTCCGAGAGATATGGGCTGCACCAAAAGCTGCTTCCCCTCCCAGAATCTGCCTGCCGAGTGGGACCCTCAGAAACCTAGAGCTCTTGCCTGGGAGCTGCCTGGGAAAGCTCTCTGGTGCTCATCTACATCAAAAAGATTGCACATGTATTCTGAGTCCTTTTCCACCCTTGTGTTTGCACTCTCTGCTGGTTTTGTACTTCTGCAATCCAGAAGTCTTTGTCTGAGGGAACACTGTTTGCAAATTCCAACAACCACATTCACAGCTCAAATTTGGATACACATGCATTGTTCATTTTATTTCTAACTCCAACTACACCTCAGTGTACAGTGTTTGGAACACTGCAGCAATGTACTTCATAATCAAAATCAGTATTGTTTCTTATGGTGCAAATGATTTTCTTTTAAAAAATATGCCATTTTTAGGGTTTTTTTAATATTTCCTCTTTGGATCTTCCAGTGAAAGGAAATAATTGTTGAACTTGTAAAGTATCCCAGATATAAAAACAAATGGGTCAGGGAAAAAACCAAAACTGAGAGGCATAGAGAAAGATCATCTTTGAAAATGAAATACGACTTTTTCCACTTTTAGATTTGGGGCCAAGACACATTTACATTTAGGGTCAGACAGGATCTACAGCAACCTGCTCTGACCAGACAACCCAAGATCATTGAACGATAGTATGAATATCTTTCTTTCTCACAGTGTGAAGGGGCCACTAAGAGGAAGTGAGATTATCAGTAAATGCAGCCTAATCGTGGAAAGCTGCCTTAAAATCGCTCCAGAGTGAGAAGCAATCAGATCTGTAGCTCTGCTCTCAGGAGCAAGTCTAGAGCTACAAGTGAGCTGTGACTGCTTACCCCACATGAGTAAACAGGTCACTTCCCCACATCTCTGCTTTCTACTGCTTCAGAAGTGACCAAGTACCTTCCAGGCACACAAGCTCTGCTGCCAGGGGAAAGGAAGGGTCTAGAATAAACACTGCTGTCTACTCTTAGAAGTCTCACTGTAGCAGCTGGTTTTGGTAAAGAAGACTTGGAAAAAAATTGACAGGCAGGACAACATTTAATGAGAGAATGCATAATGAAATTAACATAGGTAATTTAATGAAAGGGGAAAGACAGAAAGAAACATCCTTATGTAAATTTAATTAAGTAAACAATTACAGCAAAAATATCTATTTTGAGCTTGGTAGTGGCTTTTTCTCTTGCTTTGTTTTTAATTGTAAAAAGTTATTAGTGCTGAGATATGGGAGGAAATCATACCTGCTACCAATTGGGTAAAGTGAACATCTAAAGTATTGAAAAGGTTGGAGAAGGGTTTGAAAATATAAAACACTATTTGTCTGAGGCCCTCAAGATCCTATTACCAATATCAAAGACCTTGCAGAAAGATGTTTCTGTCGGGCAGAAGTGTTTGAACCCTGCAAGGAGACCGTAATTCATCCCTGCTGAATTCATCCCTTCCATTCTCTGAGAAAGTCTATTCTGGGTATAGATGGTGTCCTTGACATCTGGCAGTCCGTATAGCAGGAAACCTTGGACCAGGAGTAAGGTAACAACAGGGCTAGATTTACCGGCTAGTTAACATGAAAAAACAATTATCAAAAGGTTTCCTGCATCACAGGTGCACTATTTCAGAAGCAGGATGAGTTACTACAGCACTACACCACAGATATAATTCTCCCTTCCTCATGGAAGGTCAAATAAGTTTCGTCTGTCTAATAAAACTATCCAAACACTGTTGTATGAGTTGAATAAATATTGCCATAACTACCAGAAGGCATGAGAAACAGAGTGGCTGCCTGAAATCAGACAATAAGACAGCAGGGTTACAAATCTCTGAACTAGCTGAAGGGATTTATCTCCCTTTATACTGAGATTTTCCTGTGTCCTACTGGACATCTAAGAAGACCCCTCGAGATGCTTCACTACTGCAGAGAGGTATATAAAAGCCTTTCTAAAAGAAAGCATGAAGATGTGAAGCAAAGTCACTGCCTGCATAAACTGAGGAAAATTTTATCTTTAATACATATGCTTGCAGTTCTGTTTTGATCCATTACTTTCATGGTATGCTTTAACAGGATTACCAAAAAAACCCCACAACTGTAAAATTCTCCAAAATTAGAAATGGTAAATTATTAACACTAATCTACTGAATGCAGTACTTTTATATTATGATTAATTTATTAAAAGGACTGAAACAAAGCTCAGTACCTTACCACTTTTTTGGAATAAATATGACCTTTTGATGCCTGTGCTGATACACTTGCAATTACAGCTGCTTGACAACTCCACTGCATTTGTCTTCTGGTTTTCCACAAAAATAAAACCACGTGGGCCAAAGCCTGCACCAGGCAACCTGTACGTAGTGGTTCACAAAGGGTTCTGGGGCTGCTGGCACATGGGCTGCATGGAAGCAATTCTTACAGAATTCAGTGGCGTCTCACTTGGCTTGCAGCAACTTCAGAAACATACCCAATGAAATATCCAAGGGAAGAGCATTGGGTGCAATGGAGCAAAGAGAGGAGATCTGTCTTCCAGCGCAATTCCACCAAATCCCTAGACAGCATTATCTGAAAAAACTTTATAGAAGCATTTAACAGTGGCAAAGACTAACCGATTTGTGAGTCAGAGGTGACACTATAATCTTTTACTGGCAATAGTAGAAAGATTATCAATGACAAAATAACACTATCTAAGTTATAGTGATCCATTATAACAAATCGTGTGACTTCAGCACCCTTTGTGCAGAATACTGCACATCCAAAGTTCGAGGCAGCAAAACAATAAGTATCTGTTCAGGCATTTATCAAACACTATGTTATATGACAAAAATACAGCAACGAGCTGCACCACTGAGTTTCAGGAATCTTTCTTCATTTCCTCAAGTGCATGATACGCTCAGTGGTATACCGGGTGATACCAAAGGTGAAGCACAAAACACATTGCATGTGCAGGAGTTCTGAATTTAAAGCAAACACAATGCAGCTGAGGATAGTGCTGGAAGACCAAAATGAACATATATGTCAACTCATACTTTCAAAGTTTGGCATCTGCAGTTAAGATTCCCCCGGACTCGAACTAAAACTTCACTTAAATGTTACTGCATCTTCCTGACCACTTCTTTGGGAATTAGATGATGTCTAGCCTCCGAAGCATTAATAAAATGTCTACGCTTGTTTAAGTGGCTGAGAAGAGTCCATGCAAGCTGTGGTCTCTGTGACAGGGAGCTAAGGCTTAGTGAAGAAAGGCTGGCTCTGACATTGATGTCTAGAATCAGGCATTATTTCTCATTCAAAGCTATCTGAAACTCCTATTATCAACCTATCAAAACTCTCACTTCAGTCTTAGCTTTGTGCAAGCAAAGTCCCCGTAATTTCTTTAGGCACTGCCATGAAAAGCATGGGGCAGGTAGCGTGGTGTCACCAAGCACAGATGCTGCAACACAGACATCTCCTTCCCTGTGTGTGTATGAAAACACAAACAGCCGTGATGTCCACACTACAAACGAAATATGGCCAACTGTCAAAACAAGTTGTGGAAAGGGAGAGAAAGACCGAGAAAAACCTGATCTGCAGACAAGTCTCTTGGTTAAGCTACCGCAGTGCAATCATGCCAGAAGCTGAGAAATGGTTGTCCAATGCCTTGCGTGGATTGACCCATGTTTCCATTTATGATAGGCTGCTGCCTACAATCTGGGCACAGAAAGACTTTGTAAGAGGAAAACTAACAAGAAATGCAAGAAAGGCAACGGTTAAAAGGCTGACCAAAGGATCCCAAGCACAGGGTTCTTAAGGAATCTCAACATCTGGTCTGAGACTGTGCTCGCCTTCCCAAAGCTAAGCTTGGCTTAAGTATGAGTATTAAACTACTATCAGGACAACAGGCTGATGAAAAGTACAAGGAATTTAAAAACTGCATGCAGGGTGGAAGACAACCAAAAAGCATCAATAAGACTAATACATGTGCAAGGAGATGAAGAGAAAGAACCCTAAAACAATGGTATGTCTTCCTTGGAGGACAGGCAAGCAATAGATACACTTTTTGGGGCACATGTCTCTCTCACTGCTTTATATTTATTTTTTCCCTGACACCTTTAACCATTCTGCTTCTAAATAGTCTTCACACTGTTGAAGATGCTTCTGTGTTGCTCCAGTTTTTACCATCTGTGGACTCATGAAGGTTAAAGTCATGCATCATGACTGTAGGTCATGATAAAAGTTGTATCAGGATGGACTTCGACAGCCTTATCTGTATTTTCTCTTCTCGTGTACTCTTTCATGAACTGAAGAGTATATGATTTGAGAGACATTGTGGTAATGAAAATGGAGACAGGAAATTATTTTAGTGGGCTGGACTTGTCAACAATCTGTGCATAAAAAGAAAAACCTGTAAATACTCTAGCTTCATTAAAGCTTTTATTGATATGAATGTGCATCATTTATTTGGAAATATTCAAGGCTGGAACATCCTTCAATTATTTGTACTTTAAAGGCATATCTTTAGGAAGCTGATATAAAGGCTATTTTCTAGAGAGAGCCCCATAAAAGGGCTGATTGCCAGTTTGGGGACATTTCTGTGCATACTCCATGAACACACACATATACAGCTTACATTGACCATAACATAGAACATGCATCTTCTATCTGAAGATGTACCGTGATCTCTCAGATCTCTGACTTTACCTGCACCATTTTTTTACCATTATTTGCCTTCTAGCCAATAGGAATAAATTACTGTTATTTTTGTTTTCTGCATGAGCCTGTCATCCATCTCTGTTATTAAAAATTCAGCTACAACGACAGCAACAAATTTAACCAAACAACTGCTGCATAAGTTTTCACATAAAAATGCCACACAGATGACTGGTTACCCTTGGAAGTGGTTCTTAGTTGTCAGGTAGTAAGCAATCTTTAGAGAGGCCTGTAGATTAGGAGGGGTCCCAGCTATCTTCAGTGCAATTCTGAATAGTGTCAAAACTTTACTCATCATTGTAAGGATATGCTAGTTTGAGACAATGTTCACAGGATGCTGCTGTACCACACATCAGTGAAATGGTCTCTTGGATATCCTCTCTCTGTATTGCTGTGTAAGCTAAAAAGTGTGCCAGAAATCGCAGAGCAGCAGAACCTATTTCCTTTCCTGGAAAACCCATTATAGCCTGGTTCTTTCACTGCAGTGCCCTCCAAGCCTTAACATGAAGTACACATCCCGAGAGGCATAGAGCCTCTCTTCACTCCTCCTTCCTCCCCTCAAACTCTGACTAGTTCATGGCTACAGTGGGTGGCTACTTTTTATCACTGACTGTCAGAAAAACCCAAATTGCCAGACTTCTGCAGAAATGCAAAACTGGCTGTAGTACAACATTGCCTCTGCAGCTGTTAGGGCTTTTTGTTTGCTGAGTATTAATAGGAGATGAATTCTGTTCTGCTGGCATTTGAAAGCAATTCCCTCTCTGGCTCGTACCAATTACGCATCTATCTGGCAACATTATGTTGCAAGACTGTGACATGCAAAGTGGAAAGGCATACCCTTCTCTGGGAAAGGTGCTAGCTCTTTTCAAGGTGAAAAAGTAGATCGATAAAACAAATGCAAACTTTAAACATCTGTGGTATCTGAAAATGCTGCATAGATGTGTTAAGAAATTATCTGTGTTTTGAAAACTGACAGGGCTCTGTAGATGGTTTTAAATCAGGCCATCAGCAAATTCAAAAGCAACACATATTTTGCCCAAATACTCCCAGAGCATAGAAGCATGTTCCAAAAGGAGTAGACTATTTTGCTTTGTCATTGAACTCAGAAAAAGCATTTTCTTAACTGGTGAGATTTTAAATATACTTGAAAAAAGAATCCCTAAAGACTCTGACTGGGCAATCCATCGAGAACAGCATGAAAGTATAGCTTCAACAACAGAGTAGCACATGAAATTGCAGAATTTCAGTTTTATAAAAGAAGTGCTATTAAGGCAGAAAATGGTTGAAATTTCTTTCCATGTCTTCCTGTGTGCTCTTTGCTCCTGATGCACTTGTACAAATCTCTCACCATACATTACTAGTTTCTTCTGCCCATGTGCACAATTTCTCTCTAGTGTGATCCTGTAGGTTGGTGAGTTTGGCTAGTAATTATCATTACAACTGTGTTTGATAGATTCCATTGTGATAATCTGCTGCCACGAAGAAAATAACTTTAAGAGGCTTTTCCTTTTGCTCATTCCTATTCCAAGTCCCTGCCCATCACATGCAAGTTACTATTTACAGTGATATCAGCAATCTGTTAAGTACCTAAAGAGGGGATTTATGTATAACAGCTATAGGTTACATAGTTATAGCATCATATTTCATTTGCTTGTTAATTTTCCAAAAATGCAGGAAAGAAAGGATAAATAACTGTAGAATGTTACAGATTTGAACAAAATGCTCCTAAACATATTATACATGCCTCCACAGTCAAAATACAGAAATGAGTAATAACCCTCTATTTATTTGACCTCATTTCTAATGCTTCTTTTTTCATATTAATGGGAATTTCACTGTTGCAAATCAGCTAGTCTTTAATATCTCTGATTTTCCAAGTTGCCCCACAAAGCTCTTTAATAAAAAAAGGCTCAAAGATGTATTTTTAAGCTGTTTATGTCAGATGTCTGGCTGGCCACAGCATAAGGGTAATTTCCTTAAATGTGGTATAAAACCAAGATGTGGGGAGTCCTACAGTCTAACTGTTGACAATAGAAAAACTTTGGCTTCTGAGGCTGACCATTATGATTCTCATGGTCCCCCTATAATAAGCCTCATACAATAGCACTACCAAAAATATTTAACCTTTAATATTTCAAGGCCAGGATACAAACCAATCTTCATGGGGTGCCTGAAATTCTTGAGAAATTTAAAATCTCTCTGTAAGGCTGATTCTTTATCTGGCCATACACTGACCTCTCCTTTATCATAGCTGCAGGACAAACACTGCAATTTATACCATAATATTTTCTGAAGCAATGTGTAGTTGATAGTCAATATTGACTCATGTAGTAAAAAGATACTAAAGTACTAATAGTTACAGGAAAAGCAAAAGCAGAAATTAAGAGCTGCCTTTGTAAGTGAGCTACTCTGTTTTATTGAGAATTAATGCTATAATCAGGAAGACTCCAATCAATAGTAAGTTAAGGGAATTATAACAGCGTATAGGAAAACAATATGGATACCTTGAAAATAAATTACCACACCTTAGCTACATTTCTTAGCTGAGTTTTATTTTGATGACCAGTATCTCTCTGATCCCTACAAATGTTATGCTATGCAACATAAAAGGGAGATATGATCGCCATCCAAAAAATAAAACTGTGCAGGAAGATGGGTTACACCATCCTCTTTGGATAGAAAATACACAAGGTTTTCAGACACTGCAATTTTTAACATAACATTTAATCAACTGCAAAGCTGTGTGCTTTCATATGTAAGTCTCAGCAATGGGCAGGAATCCCCAAATATGCCTTTAGATGTATAAAACCGACATAAATAAACATTCTTCACTGCTTTAACTTCCCACTTGAGTAGTCCAAGCGGCTCCCAGAGTATCTGCACATGCTTTTATTTACTACTGCCTACTTCATTTTCTCCCGTTTTAATTCTGGACCGGGTGATGATTTGTCCTTGATGAGCGCACTGGTCCATAATCTCAGGGCTCATGTTCACAACCTAATGGTAGCAGCATAACAAATTGCCAAGAGGCAGCAACTCATCAAACATGGGCTGCCCAACTATGGTGTAGTACAACTTAGTTCCAAGCACCAATGAAGGATGGTTATGCTAATTAGCATTTTCTTACAGTAGGGCAAGTGAAGAATGTACATGCAATCAATTAACAACAGCTACTGCGTCTCAGCTAATGGGGGCAACCTGTTAAGCTGACATAATTCATTGCGCAGTTTAGCCTTTAATGAAAAGTGGCCCACCTAAAGAGGCTTTCTCCTAAGCATTTCTCATGTTGCTTCTTTGTTTTGTATCATGGATTAGGCAAGGGAGCTACCAGCAGTCTCATCACACTTCCGCCCTTCTTCAATAATCCGAGGTACTAAAGTCTCTTCAAAAACCTAGTCTGGGATTTTGTATCTCCTTCCCACAGTTCTTTAACAGCTAAAAGAAAGTATGATCAGTCTCATGAATTTGTAACCATGGCTCAAAGCCTCTGTAAAATAAAGCCTGCTTTAACGGTTAGATCCTGTAATGAACTTCTGCCCCAAAACCACGATAACTGAAAACACTCAATGTCCTTATATGTTAAACATTTTCCTATCCATGTATTTTTCAAAACATAGGATATAAACATCCTGTATGTCCTGTAGACATTTCAGCAGCTCCCTGAATTCTTTAGAACAACATTCTCAGTTTAACACTAGGAATTACAGACCATCAGCAGTACTTCATACTGCAAAGAGAGAACCTGCTTCTAGGACTGAGCATCTGTAAAATGTTTGCATATAGCACCCTTGCTGATATTTAAGATCAAAGTCATAGACTGGACAAGTATAACTCATGTCTTTTACAAACCCTTTAAAATATAGGTTATATCAAAGATTCCTTTGACTGCTCTCAAATTTAAACAGTCTTAGACAGCTATACCTGTCAAGCAATTTATAAATGCTTTTACCAAACTTCTGAATTTTGTCCAGGAGGCTAAGGTAGATCATTGGAAATATGCAGCTCTATTGTAAAATTGAAATTGCTTCATGCTACTCTTCTTCATGCTTAACTCCTCCTAAAGGATATATGTGGCTCTTTCACCACAGATGTTTTGCTATAGATTCCAGTCCAGTATTTTGAGTACCCTATTTCCATCCAAAGATGATCATGAATTGCATTCACACTAACACACGGTAAATCTTTGAACAGAGGAAGGATTTGAATGGTCAGGGAGACGGGACAGTCAGGGCTGGAAATATTAACTTCTGTATAAGGAACCAAGTACTTTGCAGAAGCAAATTCAATGTTTCTTGTATTTTCACTGCTAAGAGGATGGAAAAGAGTTATACTGCATTGCATCAAATGCCCTGGGTAATATATTAATATAATGAGGGACAATTAATTTGAAATCAGTGTACCTTGCTGTAACTACATATAGTTATACTTTTATTAGTGTAGATGATAATCAGAACTCGACCCTTTCTACTTCTGAATTCACGTGAGTCTGCTAGAAGCCAGATGCACCATGAAGTTTTCCAATTAAAAGCCAGTGTGATTCTTCCTGGAATGATATTATGCCCCTGACTTCCTGTTTTCCTTAAAACCATATTAAAGTTCATATAGCTCATTACTAATGATATAGTCCAAATAACAGCAAATTGAGTAAAACACAAATTCATAACTGTATTAAAAATAAAGTAATTAAGTCAATTTGTTTGCAGAAACTGTGGGTTACTATTCCACTAAGTGTTTCAGTTTCTATCAACACATTCAATGATTTTGGTAACATTTTTGGCCTTTCCTAAGGGACATATTGGGCATAAGAACATCATAAAAACAACAGTAACAGCTGAATTATTGTTCTGCAGTGACTGAATTAAATCACAGCAGAATTGGAAAAATACTTACGCTCCACAAAGTAAGAGCTGGCATCAATCTTCCAGATAATTTGACCACGGTGAGAGCCATTGACACCACGGTTCTTGTAGTCCAAAAAGTTTTCCGACAAGACCTCATCTACAAACAAAGAAGATTGGTCTCAGTAAGTGCCTGTTATGACAACATGCACAGCAGAGAGTCAGGCTAAAAACACACCTTTGGCTTGACAGAACATATTAGAGCTATTAGAGAGCTTGGCATGACATGCTGAGAAATCAGATTTATCATTCATTTGTATTATTTAAAAGTTCAGCTGAAGAGGCTGAAGCAGCAACCCAGGATGGGCTGGGCCACGGCCTCATTGCTCCAGCTTCAGTGGGATGAAATGGATTTCGCATCTGTGCTCTGACAAAGCAAAAGCCACAATCTCTACCTGCAGAGACCAGCCTGCAACCTCCTGGGCTTTTCCTTTTATCAATAACAACAGTTTTAACAGAGATTTGTACAAATGTGCTTTAACCAACTCAGCTTGCTATGGAAATAGTCCTGGGTGGGTGCTGAGACTCGGTTCTGAAGACCATTACGTTAATTATTAGTTGCACTAAAAAGAGAGGAAGAAACGTGAACTACTCAATCTAACATCAAAATACATCAATTGTAAACACTGTAAAGAATTGGCTTTGTTTCAAGAAGAAAACAAAGATAATGCCACACAACACGGGACATTGTGTCTGAGGACACGATGGTGTGACCAACTGCTGAACAGATGAGGCAGCCCAACAGACAAAGCTGAGAAACCCAAAGACTATCGCAATAGTTTAATAAAGGGGACTAAATTGAAGGAAACTAACTTTCACTGAAAGAAGAAAGCAGCAAACAGATGTCAATATTGTCCCATTGGCTTTACATAGTCATGCTCTCAAAGGAGGAAGGTGAGCAAGTACCAACACTAAACTCTTTGGTGTTACTCTCTTGAGGGATTTACAACAGAAATCCTTCTAATGAGGTCATTAACAATTGCAATGGATAATTATAAATAGCAATGCTATCTACAATAAATTTTCCCTTTGCTGACTTGCTACTTGTCAGGAATTATTTCACCAGCTGTGTTTCATGCTCTGTTTTGAAGTGCCTCTCTGCTGTAATCCTTCAATAGCAAAATTCTCTGGTATGATTTCTGTTCTCGCTTTGTACTTTATAGTTGGTTATGTCTTCTTTTAAATTCCAAATTACATATATCTAAAAAAAAGCAGGGAAGTATAACACTGTTACTCTCAGAGCCCTGGTTTACTTATGAATACCTTTAGTAAAGGACCACCCTGGATACAGATTATCAAGGATCATACACATCATTCTGTGGAAGTAGGAACACCATATATTTTTGAGAAGACTTAAGCCTGTCACTTTTGCTTTGGTAGGGAGGACATTATACTTAAACGCGAGCATATATGGAAATGTTGGACTGAGCTGGAGCCTGGGAACCCTGCCTGGCTCTCATCCTGCTGGGGCAGAGAGATTATTCCTCAGTTCCAGCATGCTGCTCACTGGCTTCATCACTTGTGATGTTTATTTTTCATATTTAGTCTCTGTAAGCTGCTGGAGATGCTCCAACACCTGCCATGTTATGATGATGCATGGACAATTACTGTCCCTCATGATATACTGTTCATAAAGTACCGTGCTTGCTAAAGGAGGCTTAGCTGAGCTGGTCTGGATGGCCTTGCTTAAGAAATTGCAGGCATTTTAGGCCAGAGTTTAATGGCACAGGAGATCCCAGAATCAGCTTTAAAATACTGTGTTCACAGGCAGTATTTGTGGGGACCAGCTGGCACTTCCACTGTTGCTGCTTCCCGCAGCTGGCACAAAGGCAGCGTGAACTCTGCCACACATAACATCTCTAATTTGACAGAGATGTTGACATATGCCCATACACAAACTAACTCACATCACTATTGCAAGCAGAGCCAGTGGGGATGACTCCAGAAAACCCTTTCCTCCTTTTTGTTGAAAAAGTGTAGGAAGCCTGGAAAAAGAGGCTGTGAAGAAGCATCACTATCCACCTGCGTGTCCAAGGCAGAAGACCACAGGAAGGGAAGGATAAGCGAGCCAGTCTATGGTTACAGCTGACAGGTGAGACCACAGGAAATCTGGAGCAAGCTGCTCCCACTGAGTAACACCTGCACACTGCCTCCTGCCATGGAGGCAAGAGTGTGGGAAGCATCCAGAGGAAAGCAAGTCCCCAGGGAAGGGACACATACATGGAGCTAGTCATGTACACACAGTTTATGGACAGTGGCCACTGGTAGAATACAGGCTCAGGCAGCAGAAAGGATCATTTAATATGAGCTTATGGAGCTCTGCAATATGCAGAGCACCCAAATAGGAGCAGCGAAGCCTTTGAGTATAAAACTAATTTGTATACAAAGCGTATTTACAGATGTCGTGATTTAGAAATCCAGTATGTAGGTTGTTCTCACAGTCAGTTTTAACCCTGTCTGTCTCTTTTGAAAGAGGTAAGTCCCTAATTCCAAAGAAATAAAAATTATTCTTAGTCTAGTAGAAATTTATATTCATTGGGATTTTTAAGACAGAAAAATTTTATCTCTAGAAGAATGCATTCAGCTCCAAAAGGGAAATCTTGCCCCTTCAGTTTTTGAAGGTATGTATTTTTGGAAGGTGAAAGATAAGAAGGAAATATCCTCTGGCAAGTTAAAAATAGCACTAATTGAAACTCGTCAGGAGGCTGGAATGTATGAATATGCCTGGTCGACCTGTTTTAATTGGCAAGTAACACTACTGCAGGCATGCTATTCCCTGAACATGCATATTATGTATGCAGCACATTGACAAAGAAAATTGTGCATGTGAAATACAACACTGTTTAGTGCACTACATGCATATGTATGTACACATATTTACCAACATTCATGCCACAGGTAAGCAAATAGATGGTATGGTATGCTAAGGAGAAAGAGTATGTGCAAAGGAAAACAAATTTTATTTCCTGTTTCTATTAAGAATCCCTATAACAAAGGAACTGACCTTTAAAACATGTTGCATCTTAATTCCCAAAGGTAAATGGTGAAATACTTCGTTTCACCTCCGCACAAAATGAAGAGCAGAGTTAATGCTGTTCCCTTTCATATATTTCAGGCAGCAGCTAATGCCTTTTGACATTTTTCCAATGAAGCATTGTAATGCATCTCCCTCCCACTATTTTTGAAATGCGATTAACCTTTAAACTAGCTATCTGCTTGCTCTGCATAGCTTGGGTTTGGCCCTGTTTGGCCAAAAAGCGAACACTTTGCAATTGCTCTCAGGGCTGCAGCTTAATTTCCCTGGGCAGTAGGCAGCTAACTAATTAAGGGAAGTGTAAAATGGGGGAGTATTTATGATGTGCTGCACTTTGACCATCATTAGTTGCTCCTGGAGCTAGAGCTGAGGATGGGGAAGGTGCCTAGGACAGGGAGCCAGCAGACATTGCTCTCTGCCCCCCCTGCCCTTGGGCATGCAGAAGCGCCGGCTGCCTCTTGCTGGAGAGGGGAGGTGGCTGCAGACCCACAAGGCTTCACTGGGACAGGAGCAGCAGCTCCCACAGACCTCCCACGGGGCCCTAGAGGAAACAGGGAAGGTGATGCACGACCACGAGCCAGGCAGCCTGGATCCAAATAGCAGCCAGAGGGACCAAGGCATGCTAGAAGCAAATGACAGCAAGTGCTTTGGGAACCAGCAGCAATTCTGATGGACTGCCTCTCCTCACCAAACCAGACACTGCTAAGCACAGCCTTTTACTGCTAAAAATATTCTGTGCTGTCACTTCCATGCTGAGCATCCCAATATACTTCACAAGCACTGGAGAGAGATAAAGAACCATGGCCACCAAAGAAAGTTATCTTTCAGATGAAAGACAGTTTCCAGTTGACAAAAAGCATGCTGTTCTTCAAAAGAATTAGGGGAAATGTTGATAAAGGTCACCCCATAGAAAGATCTGTGAATAATCTAATGGGGACTTCAAGTGCTGTCAGCAGCCTACACAAAACAGACAGGACCTCAGTATTTGAAAGTTTGCCTGAAATTCCCACAGAGAAGCAAACAGATAGTCAATACATCTGCCTCAGAAGGACTGATGGAGTTTAGATTACAAATAGCTGAGTGACTCTTTTGGTCTGTTTGGTTTTACTTAGGAGGTGGAAATGAAAAACTAACTCCCCTTTCTCAAACAATATTTTGCTGATATATATGACCAGCCTATCTTTTCACATTCTCAAAGACTAACAACTACAAAATTTAGAATTACATGTGCTACTTTCAAGGAAACAAATAATTAACATGAGACAGGAATACAACGTCAGATAGGTTCCTGAACTTGGTACAGTATTCCAGTCTCTTATCCATCACTAATTTGATTTAACACTACATACTACAATACTTGTTTCCTGTAAATGTAATGCAATTATGGCACAAAAATAAAAGCTACACTTCATGTCTTGATCCCTTCTGAAAAGGAAATGCTGTACTTCTGAAATTATAAAAGGACTTCTAGTCTTCAGCTAAATAAATCTGCGTTAGTTTGAAATTTAAACGTGTTTCTGGTCAACATGTATGTCTGTATTATGACATATGATGATAGCTAGCGAATGTTTTTAAAAATAACTTTCTGTACAAAGAGGCTGAGCTCTGGTTGATCTGCTTTGCAACTAGCATGGAAAGCTGCAGGAAAGAGATTTCATAAATCACAGAATCACAGAATCAATTAGGTTGGAAAAGACCTCTGAGACCATTGAGTCTAACCTATGACCTAACACCACCTTGCCAACAAGACCATGGCACTGAGTGCCACGTCCAGTCTTCCCTGAAACACCTCCAGGGACAGTGACTCCACCAGCTCCCTGGGCAGCCCATTCCCATATCGAATCACCCTTTCTGTGAGGAAATGCCTCCTAATGTCCAGCCTAAACCCCTCCTGGAACAGCTTGAGACTATGTTCTCTCATCCTATCACTGGTTGCCTGGGAGAAAAGGCTGACCCCCTCCTGGCTACAACCTCTTTCCAGATAGTTAAAAGGAGTGATAATGTCTTCCCCAAGCCTCCTCCACACTAAACATCCCCACCTCCCTCTGCTCTTCTCATAAACTACACCATAGTTGGGCAGCCCATGTTTGATGAGTTGCTGCCTCTTGGCAATTTGTTATGCTGCTACCATTAGGTTGTGAACGTCAGCCCTGAGATTACGTACCAGTGCGCGCATCAAGGACAAATCATTGCCCGGTCCAGAATTAAAACAGGACAAAATGAAATAAAATTATCAATAAAACAAAATTTTGTTGCAAAATAATAATAGAATGGGTAAGCCACAAATAAGCTTCATATTTCTGATGTTTATTCTCTTACCACCCAATCTATCACTTGAAGAAGAACACAAAATGGTAACAAAAGCCTCTGCAATTCACAAGTGGAGCTTGTAGTGATTTGTATCAGGTCATGAAAGTGTTTCCTTTTGCAATCCTTTAGCATTGCAAAACCCAGCCCTCAAAAGCTGTGCTTCCAAAGAGCTGTGCAATACAAACAGTCATCATTTTGCAGAAGAGAAATTATTAATGAGAAATATATGCCAAATATGCAGATCCCAATTTCTTATTTACAAAGATACCACATTTTAAAAAATAACAAATAATAGTTCAGAACACGTTTGTTGACTTCAGCTGCTACGTATTAAGCTCCAGTGAGGATTGAAACTTCACTGTTAATTCATTTGCCAATTTCTGCTGCAGGCAATTAATATACTGCAATTTATAGTTAGCATCCCTCCTTCTATAACTTCTTAGGGAGACGAGTTCCGGAAAACAAGGGCCTAATCCTTCACTGGTGCTGCAAGCTCAATTCTTGATCTAAGAGTTTTGCATATGCTTTTTTCAAGTACGTGAATGGTTCCATTTTAACCCCACGAAAATTAGCCCCTCGCCCACCTAAAGAAAAAAAAAAATTGGGAGGGAGAAATGTGAACAATGAGTGGAGAAGAGCAATATGAGGAATACATGTCAAGAGAAGGACGAAATCAAAGTAGAAAGGGAGATAAACTGTAATAAAATGGGGAGGGAGTTGGAAAAGTTAGAACAATTCTTGGTCACTGAGGGCAGAAGATGGAGGCCATAAATAAAACTGCTCCAGGCACAGTAGAAATGCAGGCATGGTGGATTTCAAACCTGAAGCAGAAAGAGTTACACATTAAACCCACGTGACATGTCAGCCACTTCCAAAACCAAGGAGTCTCAACTTTCAGCAAAACACTTTTATCTTTGAACATCTAGCATACTTTCAGAGCCGCTTATTACCCTTTCCCACTCCAGCAGTCTCCAAATGACTGCTGGGAGATAACATTCTCATCTTTCACAACACCAACAACAATTAAAAAAGCAAATGACTGGCTGTTACAGAGACCCTATTAAATCTTGGCAATGATACGCCTGTGGGTTTTCAGAAGGCTCTGGATGAACCATGGATCCAGTCCTTCCTCACTTGCACTTGAGCTAACTACATTGAGAGTTTGAGTTCTGTCACTCAAGGGACTTCCCTCTCCTTCCCTGCAACAGTGGAACCTCTGGCTAAAAGCAGAGCTGATGGCAATACACTGTATTCTTCTATGGTGCCCTTGAGGTGTTTGGGAGCTGTGCTCCAGAACAACCCACCACTCCTCTATTTCTCTCCTGTAACCACAAATCTTTTGCTGAAAAGGTAGAAGGAATGAGGAAAGCGAGGAGTGGAGGCTCAGCAATAAAAACTTGTGGGGCCTAAAACCCCCACAGCAGATGTTAGGTTGCAGTGGGATGTGCATCTGTCCAGTAATGCTGGTGTCCTTTGGCTCTGCATACCCTTAGAAGTGTGATAGCACCACACAGCTGACAGCACTACTTCAGCTGTGCCCGTCCCAGCTACAGGCTTCTCCTTTAAAGCTCCTTCACTTCCAGATTTATTCTTATCCCTGCAGCAGGTGGACCACATTTGGGTCTCAGTACAGCAACAGCTCTACTTCAGCTATGCATTGCACGAACCTCTTCACAAGTAATGACATCCAGTTTGCACACAGAACTGAAGATTGGAGGGAGGAATCCAAACAAGGACGATCCCGACTGTCCCAGTGCATACTGAAAAAGTGAAGATATCCGATGTGTGGTAAGGTACAACATGGAAGAATTTTGTTTGCTTGTTTTTAATATAACAACAGTTTCCAAAGTTCTCACAGTCAGTGGAAGCCTCCCCATTGACTACAGTGCAATTTGGGAAATGAGGATTAGGACAAAGCAGTGCACCCACAAAATTTGCTAGAAAATTTTAAAATAAGAGATGCTGCAGGCCCAAGGCAATATGAAGACAAGATATAAAGGGACATTGGAAGACCTGAAATGTGAACAAGGATGACATTTTTCCAGGTTAACAATGTTCATTAAAGGGGGGGGGGAATAATTTTCAGTATTTGAAAAATGGCTTGACAGAAATGTTGAAAGATGTAACAGCAGACAGTAAATTAGACAGGAGCTTGTGATCTGATAAAGCAGTAAGAAAAGAAAAAATACAAACATAGGTCAGATACGTACACTGAAGCACCACAGTGCAAAGAATCTCTTGAGAATCTGGACTGATTTTATCTGAAAAATGGTATTCAGTTAAAAACTTATTACAAAGCAAAAGATCTCCAGTGAAGAAAAGAAATGTCTTTAGAGCTGGAGAGATCAATGGATGAAAACCATTACAAAAGCTAAATGCATACACAGTCATTACAGTAGTTAAGGAAGGCAGCATGGGAATATTCCAGTGCTACGAGCAGTGCAATATAAGTGTTATAAACACTAAGGAATAGAAGGATTTAGTTCTAAACCAGAAAGCTAAGAGAAGAAAAACATATGCTGAACCTTCAAAATCCACATGGCTGGCTTGACAACCTCTCCAGAACAAATCTATCTGCTTTAAGCCTTATCCTGCCAAGAATTTTATGTCTGTTCTGTCCACTGTTTGCGCTGTGATTGATTCTATCCAGTCAATGGTCTGAATGTGCTGCATGGAATATGCTTCTTTTGCAGGATTGAGGCCAAAACCTGGGGTTTGGTGCGCCAATACCCCCCACTGATTGATTTCTTCAGAAATATTTTATTAGGTTATCATCACTGACTTCACTGTAAGTCTGGGCTATACAGGAATATGGGCCATCCTTGCACAGCACAGAGGCAGTTTTATCCACAGGCATAAGGACCCTAGAAATCCCTGAGAAGGCATGAGGATGCAGTACTCACTGTCTGCATTATTTCCCTCTCCTGATATTCAGCATGAAGAGTTGCAATGGAAAACTCTTTTCTACCCATTCACCTAGAAAGATGTTCATAAGAGCTGTTATCTTATGGAGAAGTAATACTTGAAAATGGGAATCCTCTGGCACACAGCAAACACCTCTACCACATATCAAATATATTTAAGGAAAGGAACTGGCAGTCTGCAGGCTTCTTTACTACAAGTTCCCTAAAAGATCATAAAGCACACCACTGCTACACTAACCATTTTGCAGAAGCTTTTTGGTGCATTGCTGCTACCAACGTTAACACAAATGACAGCTGAACCTTGGAAGCAGTGAAAGGGAAGATGTGTCAGAAGCCATATGTGTTGGGAATATCCAGAGACTTTTGCATTTAAGTGTTGAGTGTATCTGCTCGTGAAAGGGTGAATCAGATGCAAAACCTAATTGTGTTCATGTCACTCTTGGTGGGTCATATCCAGCATATCCAGGTTTTGTCTGGCTGAAGTGCTGTACCGGATACAGAACTGGGAAAGGCAAAAAGTGACTCAGCCTGATAAATCACTCTCACTGGATCGAAGAGCAGCCAGGTGAAGGCGAGCCAGGTTGGAACAAAGAAATGGTATTGCTGCACTAATATATCTGCCAAGGCCTGTGATACCTGCTCCTCTGACACTTTTTGTTCCTGAAATAAATAGTGCTATGCCTAGTGAAAGCTGCCTGGCCACTGGGCACCTCTGTTGATGTTTCACAGAGGGAGCAGAATTGCAAGTGTCCAACAAAGCTTAACTTGCTGAGATGATCACAGCCAGCCATAGTTGCCATCGCCAGCTTAGCGAGACAGCCAACTACAAGATGACCTGCTGAGGAGCAGCCCTAAGACCACAGTGAAATTCTCTTCCAAAGGCCATAAAAGGATTGGAAGAATGGGTGACCCCAAGACACAACAAATCCAGATATCAACAAAATTCATGCTAAGCAGGCCCATTGTGAAGAGTTTTGTTTTACAGATGGCTGTATCTGAAGCAGAGAGATGGAGCAACCATCCAAACACAGAGAGAGCCCAAGTCGGGGATTAGATTCGTAACAAAGACATCCACAATTCCCAGCCTTATATGCACATTGCAGTTTCTAACATTTTACATCTCTGCTGGCAACATTGACACGCCTTCTGCTTGTATGTATTGGATGTTTGGTAAAATAGCTGCACAAACAAGTTCTGGTCCAAGTCTGACAGCAGGAAAAATGTACATTTTTCCACCTGTCTTAGTGGGCAAAACAGCAACACAGGCCATTTAAGCCTAAAATCAACCCAGAGAGTGTTTAAACAAATGTTTAAATGTCTATTAACCAACAGTTTTTAGATTTGTCAGGTTGTGGTGAATTGCTTTTTTGGGGGAGAAATAACAGCCCAGGATAAAAAAGAGAAGGAAAAAAGTTTTAAAGCTAAACTTCTGCCACTGATCAGGTGAAGACATTTCTACTTATATAAATTAGAGAGGAACTACTCTGGAAAAAGCAAGCAATGGACAGGAAAATGGACCCTCCAAGATTTGCATATGAAGACATTTTTAATAAATAGCCTTTAATAATGTTTTGCTTTCATATAAGGAAATGTAGAAAGAAAGCAAGCCTACTTTATATGGGTAAGAAAAGTGTAATGTTAGCCCTGATAAACCCCTAACATCAGTGGGCACAGACCCTGGACCAAATGATTTTTTCAAAAGCCTGCTTTAAACATTTCTCATTAGCTCCTTTACATCAGATACCGAGGTGATGACAGAAGTGAAATCTAGTAGCAGCTAAAATGCCACTGCAGTAATTATAAAATAGCTCTTTATCTACAGGCAGCTGCCAGCAGTCCATATTAATTTATCTAAAGGGGCTTCATACTGTAGCAAATAGCAATAGCAAACGAGATAAGAGAGAAAGAGAAAGCCTTGAGATAAATAACTGCAAATATTCCAGCTGCCTCACAGTAGCCATTAAATGAGAGTCCTTACTTAAAAAAATACACCCTTTCTTCATTATTCATAACTTTGTTTTAGTTTCATTTTTTTCCCAATGGGCCTTTTCTTTACAAATAGCTTTTCTGTAAAGAAAACTTAAATCCCAGAGACTTTTAAATAGCAACAGAGCTTTGTTATGTTCAAATTTCTTAGAGAACTCTTCTTGAGTGTTTACACATATTTTTGATTGTGGGTCTGTTTCTGAAAAACTGCTGAATGTTCATAATACTATAGTTCTCTTGAGGGAAGACAAACGCATTTCAGATGAGTTGTTACAGAACGTAGAGGTTCCTCTGCATTGCTCAGAGCTGATAGATAATATGTAGAGGGGAAGTTAGAGTATCTCTAGAGTTCAAGCTCAGCAGGAATGAAATGTAATTCCTATTCCTGAAGGCACAGTATGTCTTAAGAAATGCTTGTTTTCCCAATTTACATATTTTTTAGTCATCTTTCCATGGCTAATCTGAAAATATGCTGAAATAATAACATCTATATTTTAAGACAGTCAACATTTACTACTCTCCCTTCAACTACGGAGTTTTTCTATGGCCCTTCATGAAAATCATGTATGTATGCATGGATGTTTTCAGGAAGCTTCAGGGTGGATACTATTTTTTGCCATGAGACACATGACCAACATTTTTTACACTGTTTTATGAGAGACTGACTTGCTGCTTAGTCCATTTCCCGAGACCATGAGCAAATGTTACTTCTAATAACCAGTGCTTAATCCAGCTCTTACCTGCTTCTGCAAAGACTGTTTTGTTTCCCAGCTGGCCACTCTAAGGAATGCACAAATGGATTGAAGCGGAGAAGAACAGATATGTTGTGATAAAAGGTGCTGTGGGCTCTTCACAGGAGGAGCAAGCAGACAGAATTTCCACCCAGGGAGGCCTCCCTCAACTCCTCTTTCAGGCTACTTTAACTTTTGAACAGCACCCCAAAATGTCTCACAGTAGGAAAACATGTGATACATGATTTCTGCTCTTTTTTTTTTCTTTGTTTTTTCGAAGCCTTTTATTGCTATTTCCCCAGACTTGGAATACCATTATTCTGAGTTCTGCAGTTTATTGGGTATCATCAAATTTTTAGTGATGGCAGTGGTGGTGAAAACAGAGTAAGTTTTATGTATTTCAAAACCAACACTCACATAAAATTATTTGGAGATATTTCCTAGAATACTGCAATGGCAATGATTAAACTCCTACAATGTGAGAACCGCCTTCTCTTCTGCTTCTGCATAGTCCCTTCCTGGGATACTCCCACAAGACAAATAACAAATACCAACTCCAATGCTCCCAACACCAAGGCTTAAAGAAAATCCACAACACACTGCTTGATATCCTAAGGATGCCAATAATTTCCCAGTTCTCATGACTCTCCACAATACTACACAGTGCTACATTCAAACCTTTCAGCTCCAATTTCACCAACCCATATAATCACAGAAAGGATTGGGCTGTATCCACAAGCTGGATTGAGACAAACACTAGAATGACCAGCAGCATTGCAATAGTTAACAGAGTTGCCATACAAGTGATAATAATAGGCTTCAACACTAATCCTCTCCTGAGCAGACTGGGAAAAGCTCCTAGTTTCTTTGGTTCTCTTGTTCCAGTCTGGCTGCTAATTCAAAACATAGTTATAGATATAGTGAAGGTCATACCCACAAGGCCAGGAACATTACTTCTCTAAACAGGAGTGCAGGCTCACAAAATCTATGCAAATGCAGACACAAATCTACGCCATCAGGGATGTCTGGATCTCCCACCCCTATGGACTGGTCACAAACAGAAGGCATCAGTGTTTTATTTCAGGTCAGAAGGGTGCTTTGTCCCTTCTAACTGTCCCCACTTTGTCACCACGAGACTGTGCTGTCATACAGCCACATGAACTCGTTTTATGTCCTGATGAAACTAAACTGAAAGATGCAGTACAGCAACTCAAGAGCATTCAATTTGCCAGACTGAAATTGTTCTAAGACAAACTCCCAAAAGGCCTTCATCAGATGTTTGCTTCTACAGACCCAGTCCTACTGGTTCGCCCTACTTTGTAAATGTGGATATAGCCACAGTGCCAATTACCTTAGTAGATCCTGAGTGTTTTCCATGTCAAACGAATACTAAAACCCAAGTAATCTTCATAGTCTTCCATGTTCTTTAAAGGGAACCAAAACCAAAGCTCATCTTACATGAGGTTTGCAAGGAGGGCAGGAGTGGGAAGAGAAAAAAGGAAATGAGGAATGCTGTTGTCTGCTATTTTCTCAGTTATTTAGACCATGAACCTGAGAGACTGGAGACAAAACACTTTCCAAGACATCAAGGATCAGCTATTGGTTTCTTGGGGACTGGACACACTAGTCATTTTTTATTTGGCAGCAGCATTCCTTGGAACGAGCCACTGACTATTGTCATAAACAACAGGCATTCAGCCAGCAGGGGCAAGGATACATTTCAAAATTTGCACCTATAATTTACTGGGGTGTCTGGAGCAACATATCCTGTTTGATATGGTAAATTAACCAGGAGTATCAGGGTGTATTTTTATTTTGCTCAGTTAAATTTCTATGTAGTCATGTTGCCTATTAAAAAAAAAGAAAATTAGAGTGTGTCTTCACAGCCCTGGATGCAATGCCCAAGCTGTGAAACCTGGCTGAACAAGTTCAGTCGGTGTGAAACAGCCCTATGCACTTTCTGCTGACTTCAGACCACCAGAAGGAATGCTTTGCCTCTATCCACTGAGGCAAGAATTCACAAGTTGCCTGCACTACTGCTGAATAGGCGTACAGTATTTCTTAGTGCCCAGTACTGGGGGCTGCTCTGTCTTCTCAGCTATTCCAGCAAAACACTCCACTTCAAACTTAACTGTAAACATAAGTAATTTTCTGTTAATGCCAATAGACCAGGTGGATATCAAGGCATCTGTTTTAAATCCAGTCTCTTTTTCTTTCCTAAAATATTTAAATTTCAGAAGCCTACTTTTATTTTCAAAGCAGGACATTTTATGAGGTTACTCATAGGAACAAGTACTGTATCCTGGCTTATTGTAACATCCGCTCCTTTCCCTCCATTTCCTAAATAGCCACCCTTGTGGATTCCTTTTTACAGTCTCTTCAATACCCTGAACTTATTTTCCAATGCCTAACACCTTGCCACCATGGCTCTTCTACATGCTCAGACCGACTACCGAGTACTTTCTCACAAATCCCCTATGTCACCAACATCTATGCTCCCAATATCTTCAGTATGTGAAGCCAAGCCATTTGGTTTTATCCACTAAAGCAATTAAGTAACACCGTGGCTCCCTACGAAGTCACCTATGCCTGCTCCAAAAGCTAATCTCACATCATGTGCTTTACCTGGTTTTGGTTCTCTGTCTGGGCAAGATGAAACAGTGCTATTAGAACTAAAATATCTGCTTAGTGCTAGGCATACCTTCCAACTAGACAAGGAAAGAGATTTACTGAAATTTCCCTTAGTGGGGGCACACAATTTACAAAGTCACTGGTTTTCAAGAAATATTTAAGAACTTTACATTTTTAACACCCCTAATACACAGAGAAATGTGTCTGAAACAGATCCACCATGTTCAAAATTTACCAGAGAGCAAGGAGTTAACGTAAACTCCAGTCTGAGCAGCAGGACTATTTCCATAGGAACCAAACCAGGTTAAGAAAAACTAATTTTATACTGAAGTGAAATGATAAGGTAAAAGTGGATTGAAACAATTTCTTATTACTCTTATGTGGGGCTGGATTTACTAGATGGAGTTGCCAAAAATATGCTAATGTACATGGCTCAATATAGCTTCCAATACACAATAAAAGGAAAAAAAATGCAAAACTTTCTGGGACAAGTTCAAACTGTCTCAGTCTATAATTATTGTTCATATCAAAATATCCTGCGGCTATAGAGAAAAAGGCATTCTCATAAGGTTTTTAAATGATTCATATTCTTGACTTGTAAAACCTCTCATCCGTCACAGATTACTCAAGGACTCTTAAGAGGAAACCCTGAAAATATTATACTATCTTGATATAGGAGGTATTTTCCCAACATCCAAATGGCTTTAAAACGAATTTATCTTGAAATGTCAAGAAACCATCAACAGAAAGCCTTCTTGTATCTTTGCTGAAGAAAAAGTCAGTGCAAGGACTGCAACCAGTAATTCAGGAGCAGAAAAAATCCTTGTCATACATAAACCCACTTTAAGACTACACTTAAGGTAGCTGTATTAGCTCACTACTATCATTAGCTCATATTACCCTAATGCCTACAACTACAAAAAGCAGCAAGAAACTCAAAGTGGAAGGGGCAACAGGGACTTACCTATGAGATACATGCCAATCCAGTCCCCTGCATCCACTTCCTCTTTTATATCCCAGTATATCACTAGGTCCTGTGAATGTCCGATGGAGTAGTAGGAGCTGCTGACCATCAGGGTGGACCGGCTGTCTGAAGTGACAAGGTCTGTGTCACTGGTAGACCTAGGAATGGTCACCGTCTCATGGGAATTGTTCCTGATGTCCATGTTATGGAACTGGTCAGGGTTGTAGCTGTATCTGAGAGGCTCTTTGCACCGGCGCCGATTTTGTGAGTTCCTAGATGGAGATGCCATGGCTGCCAGGCCCAGGAACCTGTTTTGGTACAGATTCTATGAAGAAAAAAAGAAAGGATAGTATTTGCAGTGTTATTAATTTTTCAATCATATCAAAGCTCAGGAAAAGTAGTAAGTTACAGCAAAAAGTAGCAGATCTTTTTCCATTTGTCATTGCAAAAAAGAGACAAGAAAAGAGGCAGCAAGAACAGTGCTAACTCAATTCCTACTCAGTAACTCTTACTGTGAAAACAAGTGTAAGAGCGAGTTTTGCACCACCAAGCTCAGCAACAATTGAGCTTGGCAGTGTGAGGAAATTAATAGGAGCTGGCTTCCTCCATGTTAATGCACATACTCAGACACAAACATCACAACTATGGAACTGCCAGAGAGCCACCCTCTTTTAATGTCACAAGATAGTCTTCTCACTTTTGACACCTGGAGTTAAGTGTTAGCCCCAGTAACTCTTGTTACATTTGCAGAGGAATCCTTAGGGTACAGTCACCCTAGACACCATATTCCCTTTGGAGAGACCAGTTAGCAGTGAGTAAGAGCTGTTCCTCCCTGCTGGGTATCTGAAGAGCGAGCACCATGAGAATGGAGTTAACCCTGCTACAAAAATAGAGATTTCTTCACAGAAGTATAAATACAAAGGAAGTGTTGCAATGTCCCTTTGTACAGCTGATAACTTCCCATTCTATAGCTCTGATTTGTTTTTTGCAGCAGATTGTGGGATACTAAGCACCCCCTGCTCAGGTAGGAATTTATGAATGCAGCAGACAATTAATGGCAATTGAGAAGGTTACTGCAGAGCAGTCATCATCCTAGCAGTTGAAAAATATTTTAATTTCAACCTACCCTTCCTCAAGGCAAGCTGAGTGACTTGTACAAAATGTGTTTTGGTGCACGGATTAAGAGCTTTTGTGAGCTGGCAGATAGAGAATGCTTAAATTATGACTGGGTTAAATTCTGATGTGAAGACATTCTCTGATACTGATCAAAATACTGGTTATTCCTGACTTCTGTACTGTTTGTTTTTTCCATTTTCCTTCCCAGCTTTCCCTCTTCTCTCCCTGCAGCTCTGCTATTTCAATCACTCAGCCTTTTATTATTCATTAGCCTTCCATTATCTGTCTGTTGCCAACCATGCTGTCAAGTCTGTTAGATGCAAAACCAGACAGCTTTCCAGTATGCTATGAAATGCTTTTCACATGATCAGAAGTCAAATCGTCCTTTTGAACTCAAACAAATTAAGTGGCAGAAAATCATAGCTCCTTTGTCCAGCCAAGCAGTTACTTAACACTGGCTTCAATAAGGCTATGGTAGCACAGAAGTACAGTAAGTCCTGAAAAAACCCCAAATATTTACTTTATTAATACTGTTTTGGGGGGAATAATTAAGCAATCTATCATTGTATCTTAGGATTCTGTTGCACAAAAACTGTACAGAGAGCAAAAAATTCAACTGGCATGTCTGCACCCCTAGAATATACTGTCACTTTACAAACACTGCCCGACAACGCTTACAATCCGCTGACCCAAATCCTCACCCACTGCATTAAACAGGGTTTATAAGCAAAAATAGCCCTGGTGGGAATGCCGCACCTTATAGTAAGTGCTGCAAGACAAGCTAATAATGCAAAAGGTATTTTTTCCTCTGCTACAGGCAGAGGAATAGAGGGAAGGGAAGGGAAGGGATTGCATTTGCTGTGCATCTCATCATGTCTTTTTTTGCTGCTTCTTTTCTTACATTTATTCACTGTTTGGAAAGAGAGTTCACATTATAAAGACCAAAATACCATGTAAACAGAAAATACATCTTTCTTTATCGAGAAACATGCTGTGAACATTTTCTAATCTGGGATGCACAAGCGGGCACACAAACTATTGTGCTCTAGTCAGTAATTTAAAATTGTTGGTAGTTTCTGCCACTCAGCAAAGAAGGCATTTGCTGCCACAACAGTATCTGACATAACTGGATTTGGTTTTATAATTGTGAGATATCAATGTACCGATCTTGAAATTCACTCTTTTGGATTAGTCTGTATCATTAACATGGGTTCCTTCGCTCACAGCACTACCCAAAAGCTACTTCAGTTCAAAGGCAGATGTTTTATTTCTGGTGACAAATTACTCCAGGGAGTAGTGGTTCTGCAGATACTTTCATTTTTGAATGTTAATGGATGTAGAGTATTAATTAACTGCATACCTTAAAATTAAATTAGACTTAAACATTTTTTTTTAGCTTCAGCGTGACTTTAAGCAGTTTTAATGAAAATGGTATATTTGTCACTATGTTTTAATTCAGTAACTTCCTGTTTTCCTGTATGTTGATGCCAATGGAACACATGGCATAATTTTAAAGCAACTCAGAAGGCCAAATTCTCCACAAATCCGAGTCTCTTATGTTTCCAGAAAATCCCCAAACCAAAAAAATCCCTCAAATGAATGAAAAAAACAGTCACACATAATTATCTGGATTAAATAATGGCATCAAAATACAAGCATGGCTGTATGAGTAAGTAGAAAAGAGGTTAGGTAAAATAGTTATTCCACATTTTATTACCAGATTTTCAGGTTTTCCATGTAACCATCTAAAGCCCCCAAGCCCTGGTGATAGTGTCCCAGCCATGGTGAGACAGCTTAAAAAAAATGCAAAGACATCCTCTTGATGTCTTGTGAAAGCAATCTGATCCATCATGGATACATAATATATTAAAAAATTATGTATTTTTTAGGTGTGTGAGATTAATATTTACTCAATCGTCTTGCAGAAGTGTGCACACTACACTACACACACTACACTAAACACTCATTTCTAATACAGAGGGTAAATTATAAAGCAAGAACAAAGAAAGGACAAATGTTGGTTGTCAACAAACACCTCTTTATTCCTGCCTCAAAACAGTCATTCTACAGCTGCTTCTACAGTCAGTCCTTCCAGGGGAGTTTCCACCAAGAGACTCTCTGCACAAAATGACCCCCAGGCTTCACTTTCCCACTCACTCCCCTCACCGCTGATTTTCAAAAAGCTCTGGAAAGCTTTGTCTCTGAAGACCTACCAGTGACATGAAAGTCCTACCCAAAATCAGATATTTGGAGGATTATCTGTGAGCAGCAATTTGCCTCTTATTTATCTCACTTAGTCCATCTAATGCAAACAAACACCAGAGAAATTAATTGAAGATTTTTTTTCCTCCTATATAAATCCAACTGCAATCACTAACAGGGAAAGTAGGAAGGAGCAGCCTAAAGGAAATGACAGATGAGATCTGATCGTAAAGAAAACTGACTTCAAAAATACACACATAGAAAACCTGTAATCAGTAAATACCAAGAAAAAAAATTTCACAGTTTCTTCCCACATTCTCTCCCTTTCTCACTCACACCTCTCTCCTTTCCTGATTGCTGTTTGGCATTTGGAAAGCAGATAGCTGTTGTCACCAGTGCTTTTTCCTTCACCACCTGAGGAAAATGGTACTTGTCTTCCTCTTTGAGACATGAAGAATCCTCTGGCTGAGAGGCTTCACACCATCATTGCTAGCTGAATTTCACCACAGGATTTAGAGCTGCCATGGAAGCGTCCCCTGGAAGTCTGTAGGGTCTAATGTCAGGGATTTTTTGGGGGGGGGGGATTATTTTAAATCATGTTAGAAAAGTCCATGATGCTTTAGCAAAAAGAGATAGATCTCAGCTAAACATCTGCAAAGATCCAACTCTGTTCTCGGTTCAGAAAATTAAGAACTGTCTTCCAAAAACTTGGACTGATACCATTTACCTCCGATTGCTGGAAGATGGATTTGTGCAGGTCAGGATGGTGGTACAATGGACTTTCACTGCTCATACCAAAACTAGAATATGACTGAAACACAATGCATCACTGGAGCCCTGGCAGATGAAGAAATTGAAGAGAACAAGATGACAATATTAGCCGCCATGACAGCAGGCTCAAAGTAGTCACTCAGATGGCTGCAAGCATCACTGCAACCCAAATTTCAAGGGCAAGTACTGAGAAAGACAATGAGATAGCTTTCTCTGATGGGAAGCTTGGGACACAGCACATTTATCCATCTGAAAATTTAATATGCCAGTAGTCAAGTCTGATATCATAGGCAAATCAGATGTGGAGTCAAGTCTCTTTGTTGTTCCGCCAGAAATTAAGGCTCTCCTGATAAGCTTTCGGTGGTCATTTGCAAGGCTTATGTGTTTTTTAAAGACAAGAAGGAGCTAAGACAGATTTAAAAGTAAAAAATTAGGGCAGTCTGGTGAAAGTGATAAATTATCTCAGCAGAACTCTCTAGACCAGCTTTCAAGAAGGTAAGATCATGTGTGTCAACAAGTATATTGTACTAACAGAACGATAAGGTGGTAACAGCCTGTAGAAAGATTTGGTCAGCTGGATGAGAGACAACCCAAAAAGATTTAGAAAACCTAGTCATAACCCAGGTATGAATACCCAGGGCAAAATCCTGAGGCTGGGCCAGAAACACAAGTAGGAAAACAACAGTGCCTACAGTCATCAAAAGATGATGTGATGGGAATCTGCAAGCCTGAGCTTTTAGGAAGACCTTTAAGTTGAAGGTGAGGCTGCTGAAAGGGCTTTCAGCATGTAAAACTGTTTTATTAGAGCTTAAATTAGAATTGGGTAAGTTCTGAAGGACAGGAAACTCACCTCTGTTGCATGGAAGAGTAGAAGAACTTGGTGAAAGCAAAAGTATTTGATAATGAATCCTGCTGCTGCTCCTTACAGGACAGGACTTCCCCCTCCTGCCTTGCTCTCAACTCAGCAATGTGAAGTCTTTCCTCACAGCAAACTCACTTTCCATAGCCCTGAATACTTACTGCAGAATCTGCTTCTTGCTCTTCCCAGGAACCTTCTCATCTTCACCTTTGCTGCAGGCCTGCTGTGGAGGCATCTTTTCCTCATCTGCTCTCGCCACCCATAGCCCTGAGGGTCCCTTAGCTGCCACCACTCTGCTGCTTTAAGGGAAACTACATTATCCCTCTGTCACACACAGAGGGAGGAAAAGGTAAATTAAATATTCTGATTTCCTCCTTTCTGCCTGGGGGGCAGTCCTCAACACAGCACATGGTACCTGCACAGCAAATTTAACCAAGAGAACATTTGCATTTTCCATCACTGAGGGCGCAGTACAATTGACTATACAAAATGCAAGGCAATGCAGAGGTGAGAAGGAACACATTCCAAAAGTAAGCTGTAATCAAGGCTACAGATTTGGCTATCATAACCACCTCCCATCAACCAACTGGCACCTATCTCAGGTATTTATTTATCATCCTGTGAGAAAAAAATCCCTTTGGACAATTGAATTTTGGAAGAATTGTTAATATAACGCTTGGGAAAAAATGGATTTTTAAAGCACAGCTTATACTACAGCCAAATCCAGTAAACAAGGGCTTAGAGTGAAAAATGCCATGCAAAGTCTTCTCCACACCATCCAGTATCTGACTTGCTGTAAACAGAAAACCCAACATGAAAGTCATGAAGCTAAGGATTAGAGAATGCCATGAAGCCAAAGGATCTGGGGAGCACAGAGAACTTTGTTGCATCGGTCCATTTATTTTAGAGGCACAGGAATGGCTTCTTAGTGCTCCAAGGGAATCGTTAAATAGCCCAAGGGAGTTGCAGGCTTACATGGTCTATTGACACCCTTTTCCCTGCAAGATATTACAGAGCACATAGATGAAACTGCTGCTCTTGGGAAAGCTGAAAACATTTCAGAGGAGTGCATGCCACAGAAACACTAGAGAACTTTAAGAGCATTTGTCTCAATATTGCACATCTATGGCACAACACCTGTATATATGTTTATGCCTATAATGACCACTAATCAGAAATCAAAGCCATCATACATTAGCAGCAGGGCAAATGGATGTTATTAGGCAGTTCATTTTTCCATTTTCTGACCTTTGTGCATTTCCAGTCCAGCTGTGGTGTTATGTTAATGTATCCTCTTACATTTAACTTTGCTTCAATGATGTGCAAATCAGTGCACAAATTAGAATCAAAATGAAAGAGCTGGCCTCAAGGTCAGCCCGGCAAGGTTTGGTGCTGGTGGGTGGGATTGATTCCTGATGCAGGCCTATTAGTCTTAAGGCAGAAAAAACTGACAGTGCTATAATGAGGGTACTCTTACCATCTACAGAGCAAAAGCACAATTAAGAGCAGTCCATATTTTTTGAGAGCACTTAAACAATCTCCTGGGGGCAAGAAGATAGAAGCTGGAATATGGGGCAATGCTTGGAGGGAAATTCTTGGGGTTCAGAAAATGGAAGAAAATTAATAATGCTTCTTTTCTTCTCTTTGTGAAAGTACTACAAAAGACTAATGTCTGATGAACGCAAGAGAGCATGCTAAAAGATACACACATCACATTAAGATTTGTACTCCTGTAAGTATATAAACCAAACAATTTTCTGAAAAACAGCAACAACAAAAAAGACATTTTACCAGTTTTACATGAGCTGACTCCAAATTTCTCCACTTTATGTCTAACTAAGAGCAATTAACAATCTTACATTCAAGACATTTGCACTAAGTCAGTGATAATCCACCCACAGTTCACTACATAAAGCACTAGGAAGTTTCTGCAATGGAATGCAACTAAGTACAAAATTAATTTCTTATTTTCTGTTAAATCTGTAGCAGCAAAAACAGTCTTGTCTCAGCAGTTTGGCACAGCGGGGGATGAGAAACAGCCATCAGACTTACCTATTACAGAAAAAAGATCTGAAAACTCTGCCAACATTTTTAAAGGACATATTCAGGTACACAAGAACAGGTAAATGTGCAATATGGCCTGAATATAAAGTCTCAAAAAGATAATTGTAAGAATATTAGACGAGAGTCAACATGATAATATCTTTAATCAAGATATCATTACACAGCTTCACTCTGTTCTTTCCACACTACAAAATTAAAGAAATAAGCTCAGGATCTGCTCATATGCTACTATCAAATACTCCAAACTCCACCATGCTCACCTTTGTTCATGCTTTATGATGCACATAATAGGAAATTTATAGTTTTTACTTGGTTGGTTTAAAACACCAGGAGCAGGCAGAGAAGTGCTGCAGCAGTACCAGACAGAGGAAGGACAGTGACTGCCTCTTAATAGGTGCTAGATAAAGCACTCGTACATAGCACAACACACCCCCTCTTACCAAGCATCCTCATGTCCACAAAGGCCAGTGTGGACTACGCCAGATTCACAGATACACAAGTCCTAGTGACTGTGGTGCCAAAGACTAAAAACCTCCATTCTTCATAATTTCAAACCCAAGGACAATATTTACGGGCAACAATAATGGCAGGAAGAAAACCAAACATTCCGTACCAGGCACTAGTATTGGTTTAATGCACCTTTTAAAGTAAATATGCACTACTCTAAGAAGAGGGTTCTCTCAAAAAGGCTGTGTGTTCCTCAGGTCTGTTTAAGAATCATCACCACATTTATGAGGTCCAATGCAAAGCGGAACTCTGCTGGCCTCCCAGGAACAGTACTTAATTCAAGGGGCTTTCAGTAAGGAGGAGGTTAAGAACGGGATGCTCTTCTCTGTTACAGGCTAAAAACACTGCTGCTCTTCTGTGAAGTGATCCACTGATACTCCTACTGAGAAGCCCTGACCGTGCTGGATGTCCTGTTTCAGGTTCTGCACAGCACATAATAACAGACATCTCTTACCTGATGGATTTTTATAACCAGTGGCTTCGGTTCTTCAAGTACTTTGTCCATCAAAAAAATCAATGTCTACAGAGGTCCAGATTCATTCAACTGAAGTTCTGAGTACTTGAGCCACCCAGTTTAGGAATGCAAGACTCCCTGAGTACTCAGAGGGAAGGGACAGGCTCCTCATGAAAATGACTGAGACCCAGGTAAGGCTTTCCCAAACAGAATTCAGCTCTACTTCTCTTTAACCCTTTTTAAGGAGTCAGTGACTGTTGGGATCCTAGGTCAGGCATGTTAGGTTAGGTCGGAAGGAGTCAGACCTGTCAAACTGTAAAATTTTGTATTATGTAAAGGTAAGTGGGCAAAGCACTCCTGAGGACGGCAGAAAATGTGTATTCTAAGTACATTAATGGATGTAAAATAGAATCATAAGGGAAATCAAAAACATACTAAACTACTACCTGATTATCTAAGATTATCTACCTGATAAAATTGCGAGCTAGAGGGTACATCCAGAGAAAGTCAGAGCACAGAAAATAAAATACTTAGTATAGAGTATGCACTCTACGCACAGATCTTTTAAAAAATGTAATACCAGTAAACATAGCAGAGCTTTACAGGAAAAGCTGTGAAGACAATCTGCAGAATTTAAGAGACTAACAATGAAATAATGTAGAGTAAATATGAGTTGCAGAAACATACCCAGAAATGTACACTGTTTCCCAGAACTGTCAGGTATAGTAATTTCTTAGTCATTGCTCAGAAGTAGTCCAACATTTCCCATATCTCTTCCCTGAAATTCAGTGCCTGGAGGAGTCTTATTTTGCAGAGAGCACTCTTAATTTCTTATGCTACATGAAAGTTATAAAAATCCTACCATTCTCTACCATGAAGAATGCATTATACCACTTAGACAACTGCTTTGCTAGAAAACAAGCTTTGTGTGATGTCTGTAGTGTATATTGCTACCACACACAAGAAGAAAAGACTTGTCTAATATATTACACAGGTGTCAGGCATAGCTTATTATGTATAAAATATACACATGCAAAAAAGGCAACAGAAAACAACCAAGCACAGATATCAAAAGAGAGGTTTTTAATATTAACCTCCCTTCAGACACGAGTATAAATCTTTGCAAATGGAAGGTTCACGTGCATATGTATCAAAGGATTTAATCCTGCAGATCTATACATGTAGTATTCCCACCACCCACACTTCTCTTTTTGCCTAGACACTCCTGTGCAGCACAAGTGGATCCACACACACACCACCAGACATTTATCACCATGACCTGTAAAATTTCTGTTGACTCTGTGAGTGCCATCCCCTGAAAGAGCTGTGTGCACTTTCCCTCTTACCTCCCTCTATTCCAAGCTGTTGGGAATGACCCTGTTCCTCCGTGCCATGTCTCTCACATCGCAGCCCATGCCATAGCCATATTCCAGGTGACCATGCACCTTCTTCTCCTCCCAGTCCCCTTTTATTCTCTCCTTTCTCACTTGTCAATACCACTCTCCCCACACTTGTAGGTAGGGAGGGACAGGGCACACAGCATCACTTGCTGTACCAGCTATAAGACAGGCACTGGATTAACTCGTGGGGACAATAAACATACAAAACCCAGGAGGGCTGGAAGGAGGCTCTTTTCACTCATGGTTCTTTCCAGCTGCCCATGGTGGCTGACCCCCACTCCACAGCAAAGAGAACATTAAAAATGGCCTATTTCGTTCACTGCTAGACTCTGTCATTCTTCTTACCTCCATCTGTATTTCTTTAAGAGTGTGAGT
The DNA here is from genome assembly GCA_013397845.1 of Melanocharis versteri. Classification (NCBI taxonomy): domain Eukaryota; kingdom Metazoa; phylum Chordata; class Aves; order Passeriformes; family Melanocharitidae; genus Melanocharis; species Melanocharis versteri. The sequence continues at coordinate 119,519 of VZTG01004988.1, read as the reverse complement.
GTTTTGAAGTGTCAGACTCTTAGCCTCCTCAGGCAGTGAGGCAGGTAGGTACCATTAGCAGTCTGTCGAGTATTAATGCCTGTATCAACCCCTCCTTTGATCTACGAACAACAACAAACCATTGCAATAAACCAGTCTTTCAACCAGACGCCAGCTTCAGAGCATGCCCTCAGTGCCATCATCTCCCTTTCAATGAGGCCTAGAATATTCCCTGACATTTTAAAATTAATTGGCTACAGAGCTCCTGTTATTACCATATTACCTCCAGACAAATACAGAAATGCCATCCAGTTGAGTGTGCTTGATCCTGCTTACAATAAAGTTAAAGGCAAAACTCCCCTTGATTTCAATGGGGAACAAAGTGACTTTGTAAAGCAAAGGAAAACCCATATAGCTGTCAACAGCTGCAGCTAACAAGGACTAATCTAGACCTGGAAAATAAAGAGTTCATATTTTAACTAAAACACCGCAAATGTTTTCATCCCTGGACAACCTATTCTGTTGGAAAACACATCAGACAAACATGCAGAACAGCAAGTTGCAGTTTGGAATAGAGATCACAGCAACTACTCTTAGAATGAGATCTCAAAACCTAAAAACAAACATGCGATTGGATGGGTTAGGATTAATTTAAGATACAATTAGTTTTAGATCATGATATCTGAATGGTTTTTTTCCTATGCAATTATAAGAATATAAACCAAGACATTTTTCATTTTTTCTAAAGAAAACTGGAACATGATACATTGAAGCATAGTCATCATTACTGGACGTTTTCTGTCTGATGTCACTGGATGTCAGTGAAAATGACAGAATGAAAACTTCTTGCAAGTACTAAGAGCTTGAATTCCACATTAAGTATGCTTATCCTCAACAGATTGTCTCCTCATGTATGTACAGTTTTGGGGAAACTATGACAACAAACTATCTGAAGTTCGTTGTTTTTAAAGAAAAATCTATTATGACCAACATTTTGAGGATCAAGAGTTCCTAATTTGCACTGAAGAATGGTAAAGAAAATCTGACTTATGCTAAATAATGGCATAGATCCAATATTTAATTCTTGAAAATAATTCTGATTCAATTAAAAACTTACTACTAGAGATTTTTAACCCACAAGGCATAGTTTAAAGGGTGGCATGTCTCTGTTCCTGGACAGGTAAAACTAGCCTCAGGTAAGTATCTTCAAACTAGACTGCTACTTACTGTTTCATCTTTATTAAAAGTTGTTTATGTTTTGATTGTATAAATCAAAATAAGCTGCTACTATAATTGTATTCATAAGAAAGCAAAGAAACTGGGGAAAGTATGCCTAGAGAAAAGTAGTAGTTCTGATATTACAATCTCTAGTTGAGGAACAAGATTCAGATTTTACAAAAAAAGAACATGTAGTGGCTTTATCTAGGGCCCAAAAAGCTCCTACATGAGAACAGAAGCTGCCTTCAGGGACTCTGTTTCCATCTGGATCACTGTAAGATAATTCTGAGCCACATAGCTAAGGTTTCCTGAGGAAATGCTAGCCAAGGCTAGATGAAATGCAGCCTGGTAGTTTCCCCCTGGAAAACAATTACAGGCATAAAGCAGATTTGCAAAGCAGAAACCACCCATAACAACTGAAGCAGTCTAGTTCAAGCAGATGAAGAAGAGCAAACTGGTCCAGGCTCTACCAACCAAACATAAACATAGAAGAGAGACAAGCCCTGTGACTATGATCTCCAAAAAATCCTGGAGTTGCACATAGAGATGGGCAAGCCCCGTGGTGACTGTATGATTTCCGAACTCCACCCATACTGAGTTGGCTGCCAGTACACCTCCAATAAAATAATTAAATATTACAGTGGGGTATCACACAATCATATGTAGAGGCCTGTACATCTGCTCACATTACTGCATGAGGTTTTAATTTACTTTTTCCTCTTTTACTCCACTTCAAAAGGGTTTCTAGTCCTGTGTTCAAAAGGTCTTGTGAGAATTTTCAAAGAAGAAGAACAGCTGCAAAGGTGATGGGAAATAGTCTATTTCACTCATTCACAGACAAAAGCATGAGAATGGTTCTGAATGAAGGTTCAAACCATAGTTTCATTTAGTTTTAATGAGGACCATTAGTTAGACTTTCTTGCTGCCATTGAATCCTCACAGAAGAAAAGTAATTACAGTTTTTAATACTGCACTTAAAATAAGGCCCAAAGAAGAAATTTTTTTAACCTATTTTTCTGGTAACAAATCCTCTGTCAACAAAGTGTCCTAAATTCATCAAGGATTAGGTTTTAGGGCATTGCAATGAAAGTCTACGGTTTCATTAACTAGTATTTACAGAAGCCTGCACAAGTGAGCAAGTTGGAAAACTGTTCAGTTCTGTAGGCCTTAAACCTGCGTTCTAGAAGAAAGATTGAGACACACACATTGCCCTGCAGCACGGCTGTGGCCACGCGAGCAGCCATGGCCTGCTTGGATGTCTCGGCATGGGACTCAGTTCTGTTCTCCTAAGGACAATAAGAACTTCCTGCTGTCAGGATGATAATGAAATACACTTTGGTCCACAGATACTACTTTAAATTGATGATATTACTTGCTAGACAAAATGTTATTCAACTTAACCCTAGGCAGTAAAACTGGAATGTCAGTGATGACATTCAAGTAAAACTTGACTTTTGAACAGGCATTTCCATTAAGGGTTCCAAAGCAGTGCAAGAATTCATTTCTGTGTGTACATTGGGTTTGCGTGACCAACGTTTGGTAGCAGGGGGCTACAGGGGCAACTTCTGTGAGCAGCTGCCAGAGGCTTCCCCTATGTCCAGTGGAGACAGTGCCAGCTGGCTCCAAGAAGGATCCACCTCTGGCCAAGGCCAAGGCCAAAGCCATCAACGATGGTGGAGGCACCTCTGGGATAACATTGTTAAGACAGGTAAAAAGTTTCAGCACAAGACAAGACAACGAGAGGGGTGAAAAAAAGTGTGTCAAACAACTATGCAAACCCCAGGATCACTGAAGGAGGGGAAGGAAGCACTTCAAGCATCAGAGCAGAGATTCCCCTGAAGCCTGGGATGCAGACCATGATGAGGCAGCTGTGTCCTGGAAACTCTTGGAGGCCCACAGTGAAGAAGAGATCTACCTACAGCCCAAGGAGGACCCCAGCAAGCCAAAGCAGGTGGATGCTTGAAGGAGGCTGTGACCCCATGGGAAGCCCACATTGGAGCAGGCCCCTGGCAGGAACGGAAGATCAATGGAGAGCAGAGCCCACCACTGGACCAAGTTTGCTGGCAGGACCTGTGACCCTGCAGGGAACCCACACTGGAGCAGTGGAAGGGACCCTCACTGGAGCAGTTTGTGAACCGCAGACTGTGGGAAGAACTCACACTGGAGAAGTTTGGAGAACTGTCTCCTGTGGGAGGGACCCCACAGGAGATTCCTTGCTGGAGTAAGGTAAGGAGTTCTCCCCCTAGGGAGGAAGAAGTGGCAGAAAAAACGTGAACAACTGGCCACAACCCCAGGGGAAGAAGGTGTTTTCTAAGATTTGGTTTTATTTCCCATTACCCTACTCTGATTTCATTGCTAATAATTTAATTAGTCTGAGTCAAATCTGATTTTCCCTTGACAGTAACAGGTGAGTGATCTCTCCCTGTCCTTATCTCAACACACAAGCCTTTCATTGTATTTTCTCTCCCCTTGTTCAGCTGAGGAGTGGAATGATAGAGTGACTCTGGTGGGCACCTGGTGTCCAGACAGGGTCAGCCCACCACAGTATAAGACCTGCAAACAGACAAAGACACTAATTTAACAAATTTATCACTTGTAACACATTAGCTTAATAGCCATACACAAATGTTCCTGGTACTTTTTCTCTCAGTATTAGTGATAAATTAACTTGATTGCTGTATTTTTCTAACCTTTAACCAGAAGCTAAATGTTTGCATTAAAGACATTCATGTCTGATTCCAAAAGTATTCCTGGAAATAAAAACAAACAGCCCTGTCAGCAGTGGAATTAATGCAGCTGTTTTCCTGCAGAGCTCTACCCTTCATCATCACCAAACCTTTATTAAAGTCCCAGCTTTTCCCTGTCCATTTCAATGCAAAAAACCCAGCTAAGGCAAAGATAATGATAATCCCAGAGATTTCCCAGCTGCTTAAGCAGGTGACAAACGACTCTACCAGTCTCTCCTCCAGTCCCAACCTTGGGTCTCTTTCCTCTTCCCAGCCCCCGAGGCCTGTAGAAACGTAATTATCTCAAAGACTCCTTTCTGTTTCACTTGAAATTAGCCAATGGCTTCCGAAGTAATTAGGTAAGAGACTGACAGACAGAAAGGGCAAACAGAAGTCTGATCAGCCCAGGAAGATAGGCTATAAAAAAAATTTTACATAGCCTCCATCGATTGAATTGATTACTCACACGAGGGAATTTCCTCCTGTGTAGAAGTCTACAGAAATAAGTGTTATGATATTTCAAAGGCCATTAGAAGCACATAACGTAAATCTAATCAAATTGACTTTAGTGGGAACAGGACCTGATCAAATATGCAACACAACACTACTCCCTTTCCAGCTCCCTTCTTCCTAATTAATGTTTTGTCATACAGAGTTCAGTGTGTTCTCATCCTGGTAGAAAATTTTAGTTACAAATTAAATAAAATATGCTTATATTTTCTGTATGGATTTTGTGACAGATTTCCAGCTTACTAGTCAAACTGGAGTGAATTTTTTTCTCCTACGTTGAATGAGGCATCAAGTGTATAATTTTTCTTCAAGAGGCAAAGAAATTAATAGAGGGGAAAACTCAGTGTTATGAAGAATGGACTAATTTAAAATGCAAAGTACAAAAAAAATCTCATTTATATTTTTCATTTTTAAAATCCCAATTCAATTAATGTATATATTCACATAAAGAGTCAGAGATAATATATTTAACAGAGCTTTCTTGGTGTATTGTAGAACAATTTTTTTCACTATGCAACTAGTTCTGTAAATGGTTTAATATTAATAAAATTAAACATTAATTGACTTTAATTAGACTTTTATCATACAGAGGCTTAAAAAATAATGGATTTTCTTCAGCCAGTTTCTCTGCTTTAAAGAGATGGGCCACATATTGAGAACATATTTGAATTTCCCAGTAAAATCAAAATATCTGTGCATGTCAAAACCAAAGTATATCCATACATTATGCAAGAGCAAAGGTGCAAAACACTATGGAAGCAATGTAGATTCCTAGTATGGAAAACCTGAAAGTTATAAGCATATTTGCATTTTACCAAAAGAAATTATAAAGCTTTTTATTTCAGATTTTTTAGAAGTCCATGAGTTTTCAGCTGACAACAGCCAGTACAGCAACCAGAAATTTTAAAGTGGCATTGAAACTCCAAAGGCACACATGGTTTCCAATGTCATCAATTTTATCCAGTATGGACAATGGCTTGTGCACATAGGTATGGATCAGTGCAAAAGTGAATTCAGCCTAGGCCTCACCTTGCATGTCTTGGATGTGATGGAAGAAGAGGCCTAGGTTGTTTCAAAGTCTGTTAAATTCAACAGACCTTGAAACAACTTCTGTCCCATACTCCTGTCCCCCTAAATACTTGAAGTTAGATGGAAAGCACCATCTTTCAATTAGGTGATAAAGTGGGCAGAATGGCAATCATCATCAAATTTCCTTTTAAGTGCTCCCTTCCTAATAACCTGGATGATAATATTGGTCAGTTGTGATTTTTCTAAAGCATGTCTTAATTTCTGGTGATGCCCTTAAGTACCCTTGTGTTTTTCCAAATGTATAGTTATTCCCTTGCATATCTGGTAGATAATAAGCAAATACAGGTAATTGTTCCTTCAGTTAAACTGGTGCTGGAAATAGAGACCAACGTAAACAGGAAGAGGGAATCATGCCAAAAATTAACCTGTTTCTTAATTTCTCCATTAAGATGTAACTGGCATCGCAGCCAATATTTATGTACTCTAATTAAAAAGACATTAGGAGAGCAAGGGCTCCGGTTCACAGCTCCACCTCTCCTCCAACCACTCTCCCATATCTTGTTGCCATTGCTGGGACCACCAGCACATAGCTGAGAGTCTACAGGAGGAGCCAGAGTTTCCTTCATGCTCGCAGGCTGGCTAACCACCGTCCCTTTTACACCCAAATGGATTTTGGTGGATCTGTTGGCTCTTCTGCCTACCAGACAAACATATTAGAAGAGTTGCAGAGTTCAAAGCACATTCTTTACATATTTTGGTTATCATTAGCACCAAAAAAGTCAATGCAAGTCTATAAGGCACAGCTTAAAGCAAAGGGATTGCAAAATGCTTTACTTTGGATATGGGGAAATGCTTTTGTCTGAAAAATAGCCTTCAGTATAGTTCTACCAATGTGTGCTGCTTTATAAAAAATAATTCCTATTGCTTATTTGTTGTTGTTGTTTATTTTTGCTAGAGAATTACACTGCAAAATGATATCGGAAAAGTTTCTGTCTGTTGAGTCCTAAATGAACCCCAGGTAACAACTGCACAGTAACAGCATTTGGCACAGGAACACCAACAGATCTTTGTCCCATAAATAACCTTTTATTGAAAGTATGAACTCCACATCTTATAAACTCTGATTAAAAAATAAAATGTTGTTGTGTGTCTTAATGTAAATACACAGCATACTACAAAAAGCACGTGTGCTATAGTGGTCCCTGGTAGACCAAATATAATGTAAAGCTCGCACAGGAGATGATTTTTTTAAGTGGTGGATCAATATCAGTCCTCTTCCCTAATGAAGTACTAAATCCAAAGCAAAAGGCTAATAGGCTGTTCTGTGTCTCATCTAGAGAAGACTTTTTCAAAGGCGCAAATTACTTGCAGAGGAGCCACCACGTACTAGAGCACTAAAACCATTTGTAATTGGGACCTTATTTGGATTGTGTAGTAACATTATTTTTGGTCGTGTTTCTGTATTTTCCTTCCAGTTTTTACATCCAACATTGAGATTTGAGCACTTGACTGAGGGTAACTTTCTTATATTGGTTATACAGTTAAGGGAAAGAAAAGGGTGCTCTGAAATACCAACAGGAGCATGACTTCTCTCTGTTGACTATAAAGGGCATATTTAGGGAAAGTAATTTAAAAATGAAATTAGATACCTGAACACTTCTAAATAGTGCTCAGGCCTACCCAAGGATTTCGAAGGGTCCTACACCCCTTGTACCCATCAAGTCTTCAAACTGCTTAGAAATACTGGCACTTATCTCAATGCCTACCTACATTGCAACACAAAAGCCTTATCCAGAAGGATAAGTAAATGCCCTTGTAGGTACCTACTGTTCATTGCCATACATGAAATTGTGCATCTGGTTTGATTTCCCTGAAGTAATCCATGCTGAGATTAAAACAGAAACTAATTTTTTTCCTAGTAATGACAATAAAGGAGAAAAAAGTGTCCAGCTGGAAATTTTGTTATAAACTTAGTTCAACATGCTTTCCCATACGGGATGAGTAGAGGGGAGGTGGAGCAAGGACCGGAGGAAAGACTTTTTGTCAATTTAGGAAATGCTTTTTTTTCCTCCATTCATAGAGGAGAGTGGTAGAAACTGAACCAAAGCTGCAGTTAAGGAATTTTGTCAGTAAAAGATAGGCCATATATCTAATACACAGCACTTTGTGACACGTGATTTACATCACTTTGGTACATCTGCATACAGCTGTCCACATAGACTGAGGACCAAGACTCCCTTACCACAAGACCACCCTGAGGAGACAAAGCATCACAGTCAGTTGAATATGCTACAGCAAGTAAGTAATTTGTTTTCTTCCTGCTGTTGCATCAGCTACCTATTCCTGGCAGGATTCTTGGTGGGACGTATTTAACACAACCTCCAGGATCTCCTGTGGTGTTGTATTTAAAGGTCCAGATTTGTTAAGACACTTAGCTACTAGTGAGGGATCCATTCATTTAAAACAGGAAAATCATCACCACAGATGAATTTAAAAATTCTGCAAATACATCCTTCTGATGCCCAAGCAAAATATGGTTTTGCTCATAAGTTAAACAGGTATTATGTAATCTGCTTTACTGAAACAAACCCTATTCTGAGTGTTTTTCATACCCCTTCTGCTATTAAACATGCCCTTCCTTTTAAGTCTTTTCACTTGAGTGAAAACATGCAAGACTACCAAGACCTGCATCATCTTTGGGGAGTGGGGTAGGGATATTTCATTTAGTTTGTTAGTTTTCTTTTTTTCAGAGTAATAAAATAAACTGCCAAATACTTCTTATAATGTACTTACCTGATGCAATAGCTGCAAAATTCAAATGAATGTCATGTGAAATGTCAGCTTGTGAACAGTTTTCATAAACTAGGACATTCAAGGATTACTCTTCACCAAAGAGTCTTTCTGTGATTCTTCATCACATTTTGTGAGTCTATATGCGTATAGAACACCACTGAGCTTGCAGCTAGACAGAGGTGAAAGGAGGAGTGCTGTTGGACATGTCCACAAAGATTCTCTGTTGTCATCATCAAGAGACTTCATGTATTTCCTCAGCAATTACAGCACTGCTTAATTTGCACAGAGGCTCAAATGCCTCCCCAGAAGAATTGCTTCCACCTGAGGCTCTCACTGGCTACTATGGAGTGCAGAACTTCAAACAGAAAGGATACGTCCTCATGGAACTGGAAGAACATAATACCCTACAACATACATGGCTGTTCACTGGACTCTTCCTCTTCACAGAATTCAAGTTACTTGGGTGATTAATAAGAAAGGAAAATGTAGAAGCAAACACTCAAACAAAAGCCCCAACCGTATCAACATTTCAGTGACAGAAATAACACTAGATATGCTTCAATGCACATTCTGGCTCTCTTTGATAACACATAACAATTGAGAAGACTAAGCTGTGCAGGAAGATGCATACAGCAGCAGTGTGTTACGCATGCACATAATCTCACAGGTTCCTCTAGTCAGTGATTAGTGCCATAGTCATACATCCCTGCATCTCACACATTAGTGTCTACCGTGATGGCTGATTTGTGTGTCGTGATGACTCAGAATTAATTCACAGTTAGAAGCTGCAGGTTTCAGAAAATGCCTTGTGAAAGTGAGTGGTTGATGCATTCTGTGCTTTGCCTAGGCGTGGATACGTGCAACTGCAGTGTTACAGTTGCCTGCTGCTCCCAGGACCTCCTTGCTAGGATCTTATAATCACCACGTCTTGATTCAGTAAGAATTCTTGGGCCGGCCACACAAAACAAACCCAACACTGACATCAGATGGATGCTTAGCAAGTTACAAAAAAAGAAAACAAAACATAAACAACGAAAGATCACTTCAAATGAAGCTTGATTGGGTGTGTTCTTGAAAAGGTGCTCAAATTACCTGAACCACTTTGATCTTAAACACGGACCGGGGGCAGCTGCAACGAGCTCTGAGCTTTGGCACATTCCATTATATGAATGGTAGTGAATTTATAATGGAATGGTATGGATGGTTTTTATAATCAGAAAAACACACTGACCTTAACACTACACAGGTGGAGCAGCATAATGACCCGCCAATTGTAAGCGCATCAATTCCTGGGGAAAAGTTCAATGAGGTTAACTCAGCATGTATTCCATAACCAACATAAGCGAAATTTAAAAATATTGTTTTTTCCACCAAAGCCTGTCTTTGACAACATTTTATTAATTGATTTGTTCCACTGTTCAGTATTGAGTGTACCTTATCCATGTTAACAGTGTACTACATTATGCTCCAGTAGAGCTGGACGTTGTCATGCACTTCCATGCTGAAATACATGTGTTTTAAAAAGTAAGAACGGTGTTAAATACAATAAACTTTTCAGACTGTGTAAGATTAAGCATAATATCCATTTAACTTAGGAAGAAACTCAAAGAAAGCAAAAGACTCCTACAGTGGAGTTTCATTGCAAAATCCTCACATTGAATGAGCTTAGATGAGCGCCAGCTGACCAGTATTTCCTCTTCCCATCAATTTATTGACAAACATGGATATTGCAGGGACCAGCCACAAAGGAAGTAAATTTCAGTGTACCATACTGGAGCTGACCAGATACCCAGTTTGAGTAGTCCAATATATAGTTTGAATAGTCCAAGATTAGACCACAAAATACTGTGAACAAGATTCTGCTTCTTTATTCAGCCTCAAACAGTTTTAAAACATCCACACATTACACAGAAACAAGGAAACAGAGAGAGAAACTGAAGTCTGAATCAGGAAGAGCTAATCAGCAAGGACAGAAGGCTCTTCAAACACGCAGTAATAAAACTTTAGGATACAATTAAAAAACCAAAAGACATCCACAATTCAGCCACATCAGCAACATTTACGATGCCTATACTTCAGCTCATTCTCTCTTCTTCTCTTTTGTGACCAGAGCATGCTGATACTTTATAGCTTCGCAACAGCATTAGCAGGGAAAGCCCTTCAGCAACCAGAAAGTTCGATGCCCCCATCTCCTCATGTTGCACACCTTTGGAGACTGTTGGCCCACCCTTGTATTCATCCCCACCATCAGTTTCTGCTGTGCACTCAACGACAGCTGAGAAGCCTTGAAACAACACGATCAACACCACTACTAAAATTGTCAATTCATCAAGAGGACAAAAATGAAGAAAAGAACCAAAAGCTTTGGATTTAGGAAGATGCTCAACTGTCCAGAAATGTTCAGCTGAAAAAAAAAAAAAAGATTTATAAAACAAAACAATGCTGTTTGATTATACTCCCCTGTTATTAAAAAACTTCAAAACATAAAACAGCCATGAGATTTGACAAAATAAAAGTACACGTTGCTTTGTCATCTCCCTCTGTCTTTACAAGGCACTAAATCTCGTGGACATAATCCATTTTAGTCCCAAATTTACTGACTGCCTATAGCCTGGTGGCCCTGTGCTCTTATTGAAAAAGCGTATTTACACTGGAAATAAAGCAGGGTGATCCCAAAGTTGGGCAAGGAGCCACATCATCTTTAAAGGCAATCTCAGAGAAGTTAATCCACCCTTTTTTCAGCTGTCTGTTAGAAGCACACGCAGCAAAACCCTTCCAAATAGCTGAACTGTAAATCCTCTTTTCACAACCAGCCACCATGAATTTTCTACAGCCATAGAGAACCTGGTTTCAGACTTAGTAGCTTCGCACATAACAAAAAGTAATAAACTACGTTATGCCACATACAGTGAAGACATTCCATTCTCTACTTTTCGTGATTTGGGATAAAAGCACAGGCACAGGTCTCTTCCTAAGCCAGTTCTAATGCAGCTTTTATAGAAAGTTTCATTCTCACAGGCAATGTGAAAACCCCACAGCTTCACTCCTGGCTTCAGAGCCATCCACAATACACCAGCAGGTTACACAGAGCAGGGATGCTGTAAGACCACTCTGAAAGGAGGAAGAGCTTCCAGACTTGTACCCCATCTGCCTCCTGCTGTGCCAGACAACACAACTCCAAGGTATTGCAATAAATTTTCTCACTCCTCCTCCCTCAAAGCATCTCAGCATTACAGACCTCAATTCAAGTCACTCAGTTTTCTGAATGGGAAGCAAAAATAAACCGGTGTGCTTATCTACCTAAACTGCCTGGCTCACACATCCTGCAAAACCTATACTGAGTCACAGAAAGCGTTTTTTGCACAGAGACAGAATGTGTTGTGATCTCTTCACACATTTAACCCAGAAAGAATGACGTTGCTCCGGGTTTATAGCAAACCTGACAGAAAGCCCAGCTGCCATCACCCCAGCCAGCCAGGAACACCCCACGGGCAGCAAAGCTCCAGTGCCACGCTATGGCTGGGGCTCTTCCCTCTGTGCTGTATTCATCCCCCGCTCCAGGACAAGTGGCAGGGGTGCCTGTACGCATTCAGACTTTAACAGCAATAGATAGGAAAAGTGCCATCTTACATATGGATAGATTTACTCAGGGGTACATTTATATTAAATGACGTGCTTCAGAATCATAATTATAATTGAAGTGCTCTTCAGGTAAATTGGAGAGCCTATGATCAGAATGACTATCATTGCTCAGATGAACACTGTTTTCTGGATTTCTTTGTTGGCTGTCTCTGGTCACCTATGAACTCCTGTCTTTACATTCAGATTGAGTGTTTCCTGGCACTTTAGTTCAGGTTTCACATGGCTCTCCTACAGCATTTGTACGCCTCAGTCCATGACTGGGTCTGCCAGTTGCTATTGCAATGAAAGTCTAAACAGCACCTATTTCAATAAATGCATATGCAAACACATCATCTCAAGGGCCAGGAAAATCAGAAGTATTATGTTTAGAACCTGTGCGATGAAGAGGTGAGAGAAACAGACTAAGGAATACAGGAGTTGTGCTGCTTGTACCGAGACTACTCACAGCCTGTGTACACATTCATTTTTTGTCTCGGAACAAGAGTTTGTCAACAAAATCAGCCCTGCTCAGAGGATGAGTAGTTTCTTCTTAGATCTCTGTATGAGATTATCATGATCCAGAAGAAAAGTAGGGAGAAGAGTCCACTCAGCAGTGGAGTTTTCTTAAGCTATTTCTCCTTCTGAAAATGAAGGGAATTGAAGTTGATTTGATTGATGTTTACTACCTCCCCGATTTCTGTTTTTATCTCTCTCACCTTTCCTAACACCTTCTCTTTCATCATCTGTCATTTAACATTAAGGTTTCTTGTTTACTATTCAGCCCTGGTAAGCCCAGCTACGCCTCAATCTCTTTCCATTCAGTTTTCTTATCCATCTCCTTAGCTTCTGCTATTATTCCATCTTTCCCTTCTCCCTCTCCACATTTCATTTCCTTCAGGTTTGTCCCCCTCCCTACAGAAGCCATTGCTGGTCTCCGCAGCTGACGCTTAACCCTCATATCCTGCCTTTTAAGTAGTCTCTGTGTACCTTTGGGTTTTTTTCAGTTTACCATGCAAGTATATTAACATGATCTTTATGCATGCCATGTCCTGCCTGAAGCAATCTTAAGACTTATATCCTGCTGGTAGCTGCCATTTTGCTTCAAATCCCTTACTCAAAAACACTTTTTGCAAAGAAAACCCCGATCACAGTAAAGCTGGAATGCAAACAGCTAAAATCAGTATCTCTTTTAAATCTCTACATACACGTGCACAAATCTGTCTGTACATGTTTACATTTCTACTGCATCCTGGCCTCTGGCTGCAGCCCATGCTTCCTATACTGCTTCCTTTTAACCCATGGGGTAGTTTGTATAGCAATTAGCCCAACAGGTCTCCAGCCACAATGTGCAGTATAGGCTAGTAAAAGCCAGAAAACCTATTCAAGCTTGAAAAATTATTTCATTCAGTGCTCAACAGTTTGTTAAGCACTGTCTTTGCATTGAAGTGATCGGAAGACTATCAAAGAGATCAGAATTATTATTTTTTTTAAACCTCCAGCTTGATATTTGAAAGTTTTTTTGGTTTTTATAAAGATCAGAGAAAGACAGGTAGCACCAGTTATTTATGCCAGAAGTGTTTGTTCCTTCTATCTCAACAAATACAAGCATGTAAAAGAAATTCCTGCATTTTTCAGGTTTGGTAATTACACCTGTCAGCTGAAGCTACTAGAATGGGAAATTTATAAATCCCTTAAAATAAATGCATCGTTTTATGACTGCAAGATAAATACTAGCAAATTCTCATGTATAAATTAGTTAAGTAACTCACAAACCAGTATACAAATTAAACATTTTCTTTTCCCTTCAGAAGACAAAAATAATGCAATATCATTAGAAAATTAATTAATATGTTAATTAAGGCTTTTAATTGCCCGGAGACAAACCTCAGTTGCGTTGAAATCTGGCTCAAAATCAGAGTTACATCTGTTGTGGAAAGCACTCCAGCTTTTTCAAGTAAAGGCACAAAATGTTGTACATATTAATATAAAATGAGAACTCTGATTGTTTTACACCAAAGGCAAATTAAAAAGATAGCAACATCTTCATGCCATTTTCAGGTGGGATCTTCTATTTGCTAATTTGCAAATCTACCACGTTGTTCTCAGTCTGCAGCCTAGTTTCGGAAGTCATCAGACAGTAATGGTCTTCTCTCCCAGCCTCAGCTGGTGGAGAGGATGGGGGCTGTAGAACTATACCATGAGATAGAGTTTTCTGCCTCATAGGTGCCATGAAATCCAGAATATGATGTGGACAAGGAAACCTACATTCTTGAACATTTTTGCAATCTAAATTTAAAAGACCTGACCATGAACTCCCCTATTTCCTACACTTGATGACAACAAAGTGTGAAGGATGGAGCCTGAGAGATGTGTTAAGGGGGCTTCCACCCATGAGTAGCCTGCTGGAGTCCAGCTCCATGCAGTCACAATCAGATCCAGCCTCCGCCAGCCAGCTGAGCCACGGACGAGGTGTGCGGGTGGGCTCTGAACACGGGACTGGTGGTGTCAGTCCAGCCCCTTTCAGAACTGGTGTCTGCCTCTTGAAAGAGGAAATATCCATGGCTGGCATTAACTGAGCTTCCATTGGGAAGTTTCATGGGAGAAAGTGCCCAACCAGTCCAGGCACTGAGAAAGCTTCAAGAGACCAAACCCTGGTGGGCCAGTGTGATGCAGTTCGTGTCCCTGCTGTCTGTGGGGATACACTTTACTCTCCAGGAGAATGAATAAAGGTTGTTGATGAACTTTTAAATGAATTCTGCAGCCATGTAGTGAAAAGAAAGATTGTTGCTGACATGGATAAGGAGGTGGCTGGATAGGTGGGCATCCAACGCTAAAAGGCAACTGCTGCTCTTTAGAGGCCCTATGTGCCTGGAGGAGAGATGCCAAAGACTGAAGAGTTTCCCTCTTATATGCCCACCTGGAACCATCTGAGACTGCCAGTGTGACTCACAACATGATTCAAATACAAAATAATTTTTTTTAATTAATAAAAGAAACTATAAAAAACAGTCTTCTAGCACACGGTAGGTTGAAAAACTGGTGCAATGAGTACAGAAAGCTGCCAGACTATATCCATTCAGTTACAGAATCTCAAGATTTTCATGGAAGCTCTGTGTGACAAGACAGGCTCTTGCATGTGTCCAAATGTGATTGGAGATATCAGCAGGCAGAGCAAGGCTAGAGACCAATCTGCCATCAGTGTGCTCCTGTCCAGAGGACTTTGAGAAAAGGAAATCTGTACATCCCATATAACAAGGAATTTTATGAACTAAAATTTTAGATTTGCATTATGCTTGAAAACAAGCTGGTAGTGAATTTCAAGACCAACTGAACTCTTCTCTCACAAATAACTTTCAGAAAGGATGAAGTGATAAACGAGCTATGAAAATTTTACTTGTGGCTGAAGTGTGTTTTGTGTCCCATATAAACACAGCCAGTGAGTGTATTTAATAGAGGATTCGCCCAGCTTGGTTTCAGTGGAACAAGGGGACATGACAGCAAAAGCAGCAATGAGCTATTTTCCCAGTTTGGAAGAGTTCTTTTTGCCTAACTGTGCTTTGGGCTCAGATCCAAATGTTCTATGTCCAAAAATGACCAACATTTCCACCACACCAATGTCACCTCCACTTACTGTTTTCTCAAAGTCTGTTATTTCCTTGGGGATCTGCTGGCTCTTTCCATCTCAGCCTATGGCTCTGGTTTCACTTTGGCTTTCCTCCAGGCTGCAGTTGCTGAAATCAGCCCCCTTATGCCCCAGGAAAAGGGTTTGTAACCAGACAGATCAAGTCCCTGGTCCTCCTCCCTGCAGGACCTCACAGACATTAGCCCTGGCACAGAACGGGACGGCTGACAGGGGTGGTCTCTGGGTTGCAGGGTTGGGTTCTGCCCCAGCCTGAGAGAGGAGTAACAGCACGAGGTTGGTCCTTGGGAGCCAAGTGGCAGAGGATGTGTGGGGGACACCCAGCAGCTGTGCCCAGTGTATGGTCACCAAGGGCAAGGACAGCACCCTGGGCCTCTTGGGCACAGGGAGTGCCTTGGGGCCAGCACCCAAAAGCCTTCCTGTGAAGGATGCTGGGTGGAGGATGATGCTGCACGTGGGGGGGCCCATCAGCCCCATGTCAGAGTGCCACCACGCAGCAATGCAGCACTCACAGTGCCCTGGGGCAGGAAAAAAGGGAGCATCCTCTTGCGTCCTGCTGCCAGACCTGGCCCAGGGCCAGCCCTAAGACATCCAGGAGGAAGTCCCTGAGGATCTGGTGAAATTACTTAGAGGGAGTTGACAAAAGGAGACCAGGTGCTGGACAAGGCTGGGAGAGGTTCTCTGCTGCAAGGCCACCTTCAGAGCTCATCAGATGGATGAAAATCTTTTTCAGCCACATACATAGCTGTGACCAGACCAAGTAAATGCCTGCTTGAGGAACACTGCAGAGCTCCCTGTCCTCATTCCCTGAGGAGCCAGGGGCAGCAACCATAAGAAAAGAGGTGCAGAGATGTTTGCAGGGCTCCCAGGACTTTGAATCACCCACTGGTGCAGGAAGCAGGTGCAGGAAGGATTCTCGCCCTCAAGGTAGATTAGTCCAGGGGCATGTGATCGGTCTCAGAAGCTCCTGAAATTACTCTAGGTAGGGCAGTTTAGGGCTTGGGCATCTCCTGGGAGGTGTGAGAGCAGGAGCCATGTCTTGCTCATGTGCTCAGGGAATAACCCATTGCCCCCACCCAGATCAGGAAGGAATTTTCTCCTGGGGTAGATTGGCACTGGTCCCCGGGGGTGTTTGCCTTCCTCTGCAGCACTGAGCCTGACCCCTGGTGAGGACAAGAAGCACAGCAACAGAGTGAGCTTTGGAAGGCAAAAAGTGTGCTTGGCATCAGTATGTGTCATACTTCAGAAATTCACCACAGTTCAACACACCTCCTTCTTTTTCTTTTGTGTATGGTTGGTCCTGATCATTCTTCACATTCTCTTCAGGAAACAGGAGCTGCTTGGCATGCACTCCTGCTGCTATTTTCTGTAGCTCTGTCACTTGCCTTTGCCAGACTGCGAAGGATGTATTTTCAAGCTAAACTGAAGAACACATCAGCCTGCTCCTGGCTACACATGCACATTGTGGTAATGGTTGTGAGCATCAGCTCTGAAACAAATTCAGAAAAAGAACAAGAAAATTCTATTTTCAGTTGTAAACTTTGTGCTATGTCTCCTTTTAAGCTTTTGGAGCTGAAAAGTCCCTGTCATGGCAGGCAAATAACAGCCTCTGTGTTACTTATGGTGAGCACAGGAAATGGAACAGAACAGTTAAGCCATGTTTAACCCAGAGCTCTGCATGATGAGCTATGACCCAGGTCTGAGGGCTCCACCCAGCAGAGCAGCTCTCTGCAGTGCAGGTCCCAGGCCCACCCAGGAGACAGGGGCAGAGATGGGCACACCTACAGCAGGGCTCAGGCAGGGACTGAAGGTCCCAGGCTGAGCTGGGACACAGCCCCTGGGCCCTTTGCAGGAGATGGTGGGGCTGGGGATCCCGGGGGGGGGCAGTCCCAGCCACTGAGGCCTGTGAGCACCCCCAGGACCCTGTCAGGACTTGACTTCAGTGCTCATGTGCTCTTCCTCGGACACTTTGGAGACAGAGTATTAGGCCAGATGGACCTTCCTTTTAAGGGAGTGCTGCTGTTCTCAGGCTCTTGTGTTTTATTATGTTTGTCAGAGGAAAACAGTTTAAGGCATTTCTGAAAATGAGTACAAGGAGTAGAAATAAAAACTACAGGGAAACTGACACCTCCAAAATATTTGAAACCATTTAGATGAAAAGCACATCCTGCATCAGACTAAGGGCTTGATCTCTGGGCCTCGCTAATGTCAGGGATGTGGGGTTTTGCCATCCTGTGAAAACCCATCTCAACTGGATGAAAAGAGAAGACTTTCAAAAACCACACATCACGCATACTTTTTGTACATTTGTGCAAATTGTCCCAATATCTCGAGGTGACCTACAGGGTGACAGAGACAATGGTTATGCTGGGGCACAGTTATGGATATTCAGTCCCTTTTGCTAGTGCAGGGCTGGGAAGAAATGTCATCAGAGATTACCTCAGCATGTACTGGCAGGGAAAGTAGGTGGTAGGAAGAAGCGCGTAAGAAGGGGAGGAATAGTTTATCTGGAAGGGATCTACAATAATCACGTAGTTAAGCTGTCTGGCTACTTCAGGTATTAACAAAAATTTAAGAATTGTATTAAAGGCATTATCCCACTGCATCAAAAAACAGTCTCAGGCTGGAAGCATTGACCACCTGTAATCTTACTGCAAAGCCTGACCTCATTTCCAGAGAACATACGATTTATTTTTCTTCCTGACTTCCAAGTTGATTTCCCTGTTCAGCCAAGTAATATTAACAACAAATAGCTGACATTATTATAAATGCTATATTATGAACATTATTTGGGGGTTGGACCAGATGATCTTTAAATGTCCCTTCCACCCCAAGCCATTCTGTGAATAAATGCTGACACATTAAGATGAAGTTTAGAATGTAGTTTCTGAACCAAGATCCTTCATGAAGCAAGGAGACATGAGCATAGAACAAATCCCATTGTTTCCACCCCCAACAAGGTGACATCTCATACATGGCCACTAAGACCTTGAGAGGCTGAAGAGAAAATGAGACAATATTCACTACTGTAGTAAGTTGTGGTCTCAGGACAGAGTCTAACTGTTTATCAAATTTCCTACACTGCAGAAAGCAGGAGTTCTAAAGAGGGAACAAGATGTTAGAGTATTTCCATTGCCTAACAAGTGGGAAGGACAGAAGGGAAGAGCCTGTGAAGATTAACTGATAAGGGCGACAAATGTTCCGGGGATGCTGGCAATGAGGACTGACCAGGAGCAGTGACGAATTCTTGGAAGGAAAGATGGTAGGAAGAGTATCCACAGGTCATAAATTCCTCTGAACATGAGCAGCTGTTTGATATACTGCACAGAAGCAGAAGCCAACAAAGCAAAAGAGGAGCATAGAGAGAGAAAAATACAGTTGGAGGAACATTCTCTGTAAGCAGAGGATGCTTCCAGCAGTACCATAGCTAGAGAGAAAGTGAGACTTGTCCATTCCTACCCAGGATATTACAATAATTGAAGCCCCGGGAAAAGAAACACTGGACAACAACAAGCTGGACAGCTCCCAAAAGCTTCTCCTGCAGAGCCCACTCAACTAATTATCTCCAGCATCACTTCCTACACTCAATGCAGGGATCAAGTTCTGAAAGAGTCAAACTTCTTCTTGTTTTGGCAAGCCTCTGGGAAATTAGGCTTCTCTACAAGCTCTTCTTTCACCTCTGGATTTTGTCAGGCTATTCACCAACATCCTTGGCTGTATACATAACACTACAGCTACTGACAGCACACAATGAAAGCTAAAGCAAGTTGGTTTTATTGCACCAATAATTATAGAAAAGGTCTTAGTTAGGGTTCATATTTTTGTATCACCAACATTAGTTACCCACTTCTCACACGTGGTGAAATGATGTGTATGCCCATTTTTACCTAATAGTTTGGTTAGTGATGACATTTTCCAGAAGAAATGGTCCATAGATATTTTTGATTACTTCTTTCACTTTTTTTCCTTACTGATAAATTTCATGCATGAGCACAGGCATCAGCAGTTTAACCACTGGCTTAAAAGACTTCTGCAAGTTCTGGGACAGCTGCAGGAACAGCAGCTGCCAAATTCCTTCTAGAGTCGTGCCACTGGGACTCAGCACTGGCCTGAGTAGAAAACATTTTGCTTTCTGATGAGGTGGAACTGTGTGTACCACCACATCTTCAGATGGAGTAATTTCTCATCGCTCCACTGACTCCAATATGCTATAATCAACAAGAAGGGACTGGCTTCAAATCTTCAGTTTCTCCCTGACGATCGTGATTTTCCTAGTGATGTGGATACTTGGCAGTACATTGACTTAAGTAGAAAAAACAGTTTAACACAGTCCATCAGCCACTTATGAAATTAACTTGGATCTGAACTGCAGTCCTAGAAGATCAGTGGAACACTAACATCTGCAAATGAATTAATGTTTACCAAATGAAGTTTACCACTGAATGGGCTGTAAATGTCGAGCACAAGAAAACCAGAACATCTAAAGAAACAGACATGAGTGAATAGTCAGCATATGTACCCCTTATCCTGTTCCTATAACCCTATAGTTGCAAATGAATTTTCAGGATCTATTTAGAATCATCATTTGGCCAGGGCAGAAAGAGATGGGGGAACAGAGATGACTTAAACAAACAGCACAAATGACAGCTGTGCCATAAACTATTATGGCATTTTGTATCCAGCAGCATGTTAAAGCTATTAGACCTACAGCGGGAAAAGATACAAGACAGAAAACTTCGTTTAGCACTGCCTAAATGCCATTACTCCCATCTGACTGCAACAAACCACTAAAGCCTTTGTCTGCAAAGCAGCATGCTTCAAATGTAACAAATTGCTGCTGGACCTCTCTGGAGCTGGCAATCTCATCAACTTATCAGATGAATTGTGACATAGAGACATCCAACTATCTATTAGCAGCACCAGCAACACCTTCCCGCAATTGCTCAGTGCAATGATCAGTATCTGCAAACCACAGCTTACATTTAATTGGCACAAAAATGGTGGGGAGGGGGTGGGCGGAGGGGAAACAAGCAGCACACCCAGCAATAATGAGCTGCAATTGTAAATGATAAACACCAGAGCCTTTCACTCCTCTTTCTAAACCACCACCAAAATCTCAGGGCTACACTGCCACAACACTAGCCCTCAGACAGCAGACAAGATTCAGCATCCTTGTTATTTTGATTATATTATCCTGCACCCCATTTTCATCCCCTTTTCACTACAGATGCTATAAAACAACAAACTGGCATTATCTATGCCACTGTCATGCATGTATTACCTTATTAAATGCTGGATTTCAATAGTTTACTAAATATTAAAGTTGTGGGAAAGGGATGTTTGAGAGGTGGATCTACTATACAAATGGGTTTTGCATCTCTGTGCCAGGCTATGATACACTAGACTTTTATTTGCTTTCCCATAAACACCCAGGCAAAGGTTAACACGAGAGGATCTAGTAGTCGTATTTAGGATTGCACCACTTACTTTTTTCAAAGCAATATTCAAAGACCAACTTATTAATGGAAGAAAAAAAAAGGAAGAGATTATTTTTTTTCCTCCTTGAAAAAAACAATACCAAATCAAAAGCACTATTTCTACTAACTTGATAGCTCCAGCTCACTTGGCATGAAACCTCTTGGAGAACACCAGCAGCAAGTCTCGATGGGCTTATTCCTGGGCACCCTAAAAGTAAATAACCAGTGCCATCTCTGATGTAACAAGCAAGTTAGGTATTTAGACAAGCTGAAATTTTCTACACAGATTAAATGTAAAGCCATGATGATCACTGGATACTACTAATCACTAATTATTTATCCAGCAGTCCATTTTCACAGCATTTCAAGCTGGCTATAAGGAATATATCTTCATACTTGGTAGAAGTGATAAATAGGATAGTGAGTCAGGAAGAGAAGAGATGACACCAGACTTTATAAAAGGCCACTGAAGAAGCCAAGAGCTGTATCTCAAGTAGACAGACTTCAGGACACATAAGATCACCTTCACAGAAATTTTCCCACAGGTACAATAGCCCGGTGAGTCCTACCTAGACCACCAACTTCCCACTACTTGCTATGCACCATCTTCTAAATGGAAAGAGCAAGATGAAACACATTTTAAAATATGGGCCACCTAAATAATTCCCATCCCAATAGGGTCACACCAGCAATGTTCCATCTTCTCTTTGAGTATCTCAGACATTCTTCAATAGATGACCTAGATGAAAAAATAGTTACTTGCAATTGATTATATCCTTTTATTTTTAATAAGACCTAGGAAATAATAGGGTGGAATTCCTGTACTGTGGAGGAGGATTATAATTTATTATTTAAGTTCTAGATGGTGGAATATTAGCCCCATTAATAACACCTTTCTTCCCTATTAATTTTACCCTATAAAAAGGGGCAATAGATTAAATTACAACAAAAATAAATCAAAGCAAGGTCTTACTTGCATATGTGTGACAGCAGTTCATTTTTTTTCTTTTAAGAATTGAAATTAAGTGGCTAAAATTCTCAGAAATATTGGTATCAAAGATAAAAGAATGTTTCTATCTCTGCCCTTCATGACTGTTATTTCCCATAAGGGAGTAAGTCAAAATAATGTCTGAGTATAATCTCTTCCACAACAACAGTTATTTACTTGACTACATTTCATCATTTCTGTAACCCTGGGAATTTAAAGGACATTCTTGCCTAGAAAAGCTTAGCAAATACACATTTTTTTCCCCCGAGGAACTGATTTATTTCCTCTTCTGTGCAAGATCACTACTCTATATAAAAAACCTGCAGTGCCATGAAGAAGTCAGTAAGATTTTCTTATAAGCCTATAGTTCATATGACCCCTGTGGACTACTGGCTCTCTCAGAGTTTACCAAAGTCCCTGAACTGACTGCAGCTCAGCTGAAGATTTCTAGAGTATACATCTCAGTTTTAGAACAATCTAAAAAAAATTGTGAAAAACAGGAAAAAATGCATCTGTTCAGACAGGAGAATTTTGAAACCAATAGGAGAGAGAAGGACTTCTTAGCAGCTCCTAAACAACATTGTCAGGTGAAACTACCACTCCAGCTGAAAGCTCCCCTTAAGAATAAAGGAAGATCAAGTTTTGAATTTGAACATCATTTGGGTACATGTTTTCAGTGTCCAGCAATCGCTGTACTAAAGAATCTCCCTTGTATCATTAAATTAGCGTTTCCTGTCATTAGTTCTCTGTGTAGTTTGTTCCTAACTAGCATGTGCACTCGCATGCACAACCTCTCACTGCTCATGTCCCTGTTCTCTACACTTGGTGCTTAGAGACTTAAAAGACCCATTTTCCTATGCAGAACCTTCTATCTGTTTGCCTCAGGCTATGCCTCAAAATTATTCCACCTCAGTTGCATGGACATGATCTCAAAAATACAGGTTTATAAGACCTGTTATCCATCCTACTTATTTATAGTATTGTTCTGTTACCTTGAAAATGAGATTCCTCCACGACATAGCAAAGAAAAAAATCAATGGAATAATCAATGATAGGCAGCAAAAAAGCCATCACCTGATATTTGTCTCATGACACAAATTTGACTGTGTCTACAGTATAAACAACATACTCCTATTACAATATCTTTACTGGATGCCATAGGCATACAAAACTTTATGTTTAGCTTATTCAAAATTGAAGACAATGTATGAACAGCTATTTTAAACAATCTGATTTAAAAGACCCTCCGGTATACTCATTTTTGTACTGGTTTGTGGCTAAGATGAAAGTATCAGTATTCCATCTGATGCCAAGATTTCACATCAGAGAGTCATCTGACCCTAAAGAACATTAAAATGTGAAAATCAATTAAAAAATAAAAATCAGAGTAACAACTCCCATTCCCTCGATTCAAAACAAGTTAACTCCCTCTTTCTTAATACAACTTACTATGCAGAATAATTTCCTTCTTATGTTTTACTCTCCTATTCTTTTAGTACTCCTTAGCTGTCCTAAATAAGATGATATGGTACAGTAAGTGTGTTCTTTCCTCTTCTGACATTAAAAACCTCTGAAACTGTACATGTTTGGAACTGTCTTCCAGTAATAGAAAATAAAATTACATCACTGTCTTATTTAGGCTAGTCTGAGCCTAATTACCAGGCTTGTTAAAACTAAGACTAACTTCCTCTCTAGAGACCACGCCATTGTCTGACCACAAACCATGGGGGCAAGATAGAGGGTTCTGCTGATTGCTCCTGTGGCCTGTGACAGGAGACCACACTGGGTGTGCATTAGTCTCAGTCAGTTCTCACCACTTAGGAAAACACAGTAGATAATCCTTTAAGATCAGTGTGGATCCGTTAAGGAATGGGTAGCTCTAGTGGGAATAGGAGATGGCAGACAGCATTGTGCTGGGCTTCTTTAGGAGCCCAGGTCCTGTAGCAGTCACTGTGTAGGGAGGGAGCATGGAGGGAGGGACAGGGCAGCAGATGAAAAACTGTCTAACCCTTTGTCCACCAGAGAGTCTGGGGTGCTCAGCTGCAGAAGATGCTAGGTATGAGAATTATGCAATATCCAATTTAAATCAAGAGACAAGGTTTTTGCCCCTCCTCCCTCCAGCACTGCACTTCAAGCCTGAGCATTCAACTTGACACAGAACATCAGGCAGGCTTCTCAAATGTCATGTAGCATGTCAAGATCCCATCCCCTGGGGCCCTCAATGGCTGGCAGCTATTATTACTCTTAAAAGGCGTGCTATCTTCTCCGGGTTTGAACTGAAGTGACTGTCTCCTGGAAGTAGCCCATCTCCTCATTTGCACAGCCGCTGCTCAAGCAGTGTGGAGTGGAGAAGCTTGAAAAAGAAGAGATGCTTGGGGCAGTCTTATCTACAGCCTCTTACACAGCCTAGCCTGTTTCTTAACATTACACATGCACCAGATTTGTGTCGATGACAGTTCTACCCGAGGTACCAGCCTCTTATCTCCACTGTGCATGTTTACCTGATGGTGCCTGATTGTTGCAGCTAAACTGGTTTGCAGCCAAAACAGCATCTGCAGAATGCAGTCTGCAGAGGTGAGTATTTTAATGTATATTGCATCATTAAAAACAGACTTGAAAACTAAATCCTGGAACTAGCCCATGGTATTAATTCTAATTTAGTTTGGGCCCAGTTCCAAATGGGTGACTACGTATGCAAACATTCGTCTGAGTGTACAATTGGCTGTTATGAACACAAAATTAATTCTTGTGCTCATGCATGCATAATTTACACACATTGATTTAGATCCTAAAGTAACTCCCTAGCAGAATGATGGAATCCAGTGATCAGATTTAACTTGAAGACTGATGTTAAAAAAACAACAACACAGCAGTATTTGTTAAGTCACATAAAAAGGAAGAAACTGAGAAATTAATTGCTGTTTCTATAACTAAAACTAAAAAAAAAAAAAAACCAAAACTTTCAGTATAAAACTATTATTTTACAGCTGACTGCTGAGTTTTTTCCTTTCCCCAGTTAATTTCCCCCCTACTATTTAATTTCTACTAATATGCATCTTATATTGTGGCATATAAGCATAGTGTCATCCATTAAAAAGAATCAGCAGGATGAGAATGCTGTTAAGTAGAATGTTTTCTATCAGGTATATCTGAGTTTTACGCTTTAATGCACAAAACCCAAAATGCCTCTCAGGAGCCAATACTTCGCTTCTCAGTTTTGAAGTGAAATGCCAAACAAGCGAGCCCAGTAAACCAAAAGTGAACTATGAATCATAATCTAAGAAAGACCTAACTTACATTAAGAAAATCAAGAAATGGAGGTTAGGCAAATTGTGATGATGAAAAAACAGAGGAGAATTATTTCCCTCCAGGTAATTTTCATGATAAATTTGTGTCCTTTCCAAAATAAAGTAGTAAACATTGATTGAACATATGCTGGATCCATGTGCCTGGAATACTGCATTTTGTAACAAGACCATATAGAAATCATGCAAAATCATCATCAAGCGTGCAATTAGCACAGAAGTACCCTGGAACTAGGATCTCTGCAAACTAAGAGAGCCTGATTTTTCCATACAATTGCCACACTGATTTACTCTTTGTGTCACCCTTATTTAAAAGGAAAAAGGGGTATTGTTTAAGCTACAAGAGATTCTTAAGGGAATCCTGTCTTTTAGAAGGTGTGAGATTTGTTTTTTGAAAACTCACTTTACAGAAGCAGATGCTCAGGCTGGTAAAAAAGCCCTTGGAAAGTTAATAATTTTTTAAAGTAACATACTTGGGATATTAAATCGTAAAGTAGAATCCAAAGACTGGTCTTCAATCATGTCAGTTTGTTTGTGACTTTAACTCAGGTAGAAACAGGTCTTGTACGTGACAAGAGACATGTATGGGGGATGGTTTTGAAATAACTTCATATGAAAAAGGCTTCCCAGAGCTACTGATTCTGCATGCAAGCTGCAAAATATAATTTGTAATTTCCCCTGTCTGTTTCACTATCCTTCATTCCAATCGCCGTGATTGGAACACACTTTGAAATGTGATGACGTACTTTATATTCAGTTTAATAGAGGTGAACATTACCTTACCAAAACCAAAGATGTAGAGATTTCAATTCATCAAATTATGGCACATTCTTAACTACAGGAATAAAACTATCAAAGCTAGTCAAAGAAATTATATGTGTGTTTGTAATCAAGCTGACATTTAAAAATAAAATCAATTTTACTTGTTAGAGTTTGTTACTTGTAAGGATTTAGGAAAATCTGTGCCAGAAGAATCATTCTGCATTTTTTAAGGTAGCAGAGTCCATCAGTAAGTCATTCTGAAATTAGAAGTATTTATATTACCATATTGCATGACTCTTGATTTATTTTTTATAAATAAAAACATGTGTACCATATGTGTATGTATGTATGAGTATATTTATTCTTATTTGTCAGCATAATTTATATATGACATATTTCCAAATACTGATTTTTTAAAATAAAAAGCACTGCATACCGTGAGACAAGCTTAAAGTGAGATTGTATTTATGGTAACATAAAGGATCAGGCACTGCTCCTTAAATGAATTTAAACGATGCATTTTTCCATTGCCAAACACGTCTGAACATTTCACCTTGCCTTGACTGATAGGTTGCATCTGGCAGTTTCTCCAGACAACATGGTGTTTTTCAGTCTAGTGGAAATATGCTCTTTAGGTCTTATTTAGAGGCAACAAAGGAAAATATCTGAGTTGTAAGCAAGAGTATTGTAAATATTTGACAAAAAAACCCACCTATTTTCAGAATGTTCAAGGAGCCTTGGGATGTGGGGATAAACAGAGTTAATAACTAAGATTTAATAGCAGCTTTTACAATATTTGGTATTCTTAAAACTCCCAGCCCTGGAACTGTAGGAAAAAGTAAAAATCTTTCCTTTCTATATTGTGAGTTTCTAGCTTTCATTTTTCAGAGTATTTGAAAAAGGTCAACCCAAACGCCTAAAAGTCACAAGACAAATTTAAAAAACGTTTTCCTTCCCACAAACCTTTTTTTCATAAAAAAATCTTTTTTCAATTTCTTGGCTTCTGGTTCTTGATTAGTTTTTAAGCATTTGGGATCAGCAATAAAGAATTAGAGATAAAAGATAGCAAGATTCAAGTGAGGAACTTGCAGAGAAAGAAATGCTTGTCTGCTGCGTGGATGCAGAACCACACCCCAGCTCACATGGAGCTGCCTTGGCTGCCCCCTTTCCAGCTCACAGCAAAGGAACAATGCGAGCACATCTGGGGAGACTGAATGGGACATGCAGAAAACCTTAAGACATTTGTCATTCACAGAAACACCCATTCCCTAAGCAATTCCAAAGGTTTCCAAAGCATTGCTACAATGGAAAGTTTTAATAAAATAATTAGAGATCACACATCCAGTTCCTAGAATTCTTTCTTCTTCAGTAAATACATTACAAAAGAATTTATTTTAACTGAAGAAAACTACTGGCCATTTTATCAACTTTGTCCCACCTGTTTTTTACATCCACCTGCAGACGTGAAATCAATGCAATTGCATCAGGTTAACAGTGATGCAATGAAGATGCCTAATCAGACCCTTCATATTTATCCATGTTCCACTCTAGCAGAAAGTGAAGTGAGGACTAAATTTTCCAAAGGCTACAAGTCCATGGTTTTTCCTAATAACAGTTTAAAATGATCTTTTATTTATTATGAATAGCTATAAGCAGTGAAATTCTAAGATATTCATTTGGTATACAGAGATCAAAAAGAGCCCTTTTGGCAAAAAGTATCCAAACTTGCTCATTATGCATCTTTTGCATTTTCCCTACCAGTAGCTGTATTTTAAGAAATATGTGTCCCTATATGAACCAGGTTGAAGAATGAAAAGTGTCTGAAGAAAACTGGAAAGGCTTCCCATCAGATTTATCTTGGGCTTCTGATAACTAGGGCTCCTTAATTTCAAAACTAGAATACTGTAGCAGTACCAGAAGCAATGGATAGGATCAAGACCCCATTGTAGCAGCAGTTAAAAAAAGACAGGGGAGGAGGACTGTTCAAAAGTGCTTAATTTAAAAGGAAAAGGCAGAAAATTGAAATATTAATTATCCTTACTTGGTAAATGGTGAAGTACAGCATCTCATTGCACACCATGTGACATTCTGCAAGCACTTAGAAGTAGACCCCTTGCCACTTAAGCATTGATTCCCTGCCTTTGCTTTAAGGCCATCTTTCATATCTTTTGAAATACTTCTACCCTGTGAATTAGGAGAGCTCTGACTGCTCATGATAGTAACAGAAAGCCTGTCAAAATCCAACATATATTCAAAAGACTATGTGATAAATTGTGACATAACTCCACAATTCTCCTTGGAAAAAAATCATCTGGTCATGTAAGTCATGGAAATTTTTTGTGATCCTCTAAGTATTTTTATATTTGGAATCAAGGAAACCTCAAAGTGTTTTCAAGACATTGACTCATATTCTTCTGAAAAGGTCTTTTATTCATAAGTGCTGTAAACCAATATTGATGAAAAATAGTTGTTTCCCCATGTTTACCCCAGAATTTCTTCTGATCACTTAGTAGTCAACCACCACTGATGTACAGCTTTAATTATGCCATCACACAATTGTCACTTCACATCTCACCCCTGCTTGCTTTTGCTGTGCCAATAAATGAAGTAGATTATGGCTCACAGTTTTCCCTGTGAGAATCCACTCTATTTCACAACTGGCTAACTGAAGCCATGACAGATCTTCATATGTTGTGCACTACTATGAACTACAGCTAAGCAAGATACTCTGAAAACTTACTACTGGTAGATCCCAACTCAGATACAGAAATTTCCTGATTATGTCTTGGCACAATCCACTAAGTAAACAGATTCTCCTTGAAACGTCATCTACAAGTGCCTTGACAGCTACCAATCATCCACCAGGGGCTGGGGAAATAGCTTATTTATTTTGATAAAATCTTAATGGTTCCTCCTTCTTGATATTAAATGGATCTTACAAAACATATTACATGTCACAGTCCTTGGCCTACTGTCCAAGTTACTACACATCAGGTAGAAGTGCCAGAACCAACATGCCCTGCAATGAACTGTCTATGTTCTGCCTACTGAAGAGTCAGAGTGCTACAGAGAAGCCCTATAAATAATGCATCCTATCCACCAGCTTTTTTATGAACTGAGCACAAAGCACGTGGAAGAGGTGCACAGCTTTCCTAGAGATTCTTCAGGACTGAAGGCAGCCTTCTGATCAGCAGCAGCTGGCAGACCATCATCTCTCCTGTTTTGCAACAACACAAAGGCACTTGACTTCTACAGGAAGCCTCCTCTCAGTGGAGGGTATAAATCTGGGGCTCATTTTATTAAATTTCATGTTGAATTTCATTAATGTTTGGGTTTTTCTGTTTTGTGCGCCAGACCTTTTCTCGCTTCTCAAGCAGAGAAGCACTTGGAGAATGCACTTGGGGTGGCAGCTCTTGTCAAAGTTCCCAGCTAAAATGCTCACCTCTTAAATAGTCTTTGACTAAGCCAGTCTCTACCTATGGTAGCCTAAGAACCATTTGTGAAGGGAAAGCAGCCAATTGTCCCACATAAAATGAAACCAGGATTTCCACAAGTCTGTTTCCAGAGATAGAGGCTACCAATTTCCCAAAAACTTCCTGTGTCTACAGAATAACACAAACTGAATATATTTCTTCTTTACAAACAACACAGACGAGTTAAAATTTAAAATACAATGGTCAAAAAGAAAAGAAGGCAAGGGTGTCTCCTTGTAACTGCTGTGAATTTAATGAAGTTGTAGAAATTATTTTGGCCCAAGTTCACCATGTGTTTAAAGCTGATTAGATAAATCAGGTTACCACCAATTTAAATGTCAGTTGTTACAAATTCTGATCTCTCCCTTTTCTTAAAATTACAACTCAGAGACACCAGAAAATTACTTTCTCACATACATAAAACACTTACGACTAGCTTCATCGCTATCCTTCTTCTCTTTAAAACATAAGGCAGCAATTTGTGTGTCTCCATGGAAAGCAGGAATAGCCCAAAAGTGAAAATACGAGCTGGTGATTTTACAAATTTCTCAGATTCAAAGTTCTGCAAGGCAATTCCAAAGCAATAGGACGCACAATTGAGAAAGATACGAATGAGGAGTGATAAAACTTTCGGACTTGATTTTCATAGAGTCATTAGAGTCATCAAGCTTGGAAGATACCTTTAAGATCATCAAGGCCAGTTGTCAACCCAGCTCCTAAACCTAACCCCTAAACCACATCACCCAGATCCAGACACCTCTTATGCATCTCCAGAGATGGTGACTCCACCACCTCCTTGGGCAACCTATTCCAATGCCTGATCACCCTAACACTGAATTTTTTTCTTAGTATCTAAACTGAATCTCCCCTGTCTCAGTTTAAGGCCATTTCCTCTGGTCCTCTCACTGCAGGCACAGTAGAAGAGATCAGTCCCCACCTCACTACAACCTCCTTTCAGGTAGCTGTAGAGAGCAGTGAGGTCCCTCCTGAGCCCCCTCTTCGCAAAAATAACCAACCCCAGCTCCCTCAGCCATTCCTCACAAGACATGTTTTCCAGGCCTTTCACAAGCCTTGTCGCCCTTCCTTGGCCATGCTCCAGCCCCTCAATGCCCTTTCTAAAGTGAGAGGCCCAGAACTGAACACAGTTCTTGAGGCGTGGCCTCACCAGTGCCGAGTACAGGAGGGTGACAACTGCCCTGGTCCTGCTGGCTACACTGTTCTTCATAGAGGCCACGATGCCATCGATTTTCTTGGCCACCTGGGCACACTGCTGGCTCATATTGAGCCAACTGTTAACCAGCACCCCCAGGTCCCTTTCTGCTGAACAGCTCTTGAGCCACTGCTCTCCAGGCTTGTAGGGCTGCATGGGGTTGCTGGGACTCGAGTGCAGGATCCAGCACTTCCCCTTTGTCCTCCTGCTGTTTTCCTCAGCCCATTGATCCAGTCTGTCCAGGATTCTCTGCAGAGCCTTCTTACTCTGGAGCAGATCAACACTCCCACCCACCTTGGTGTTTTCTGCAAATTTACTGAGCGTGCCCTGGAGCCCCAGCTCCGGATCATCAAACAGGGACCAGCCCCAAAACTGAGCCCCAGGGAACACCGTTAGTGACCCACGACCAGGTGGATTGAGTTCCATTCACCATGACTGCCAGAGCCTGGCCATTCAGCCAGGTTTCTATTTACCGAAGAGTCCATCCATCCAAGTCATGAGCAGCCAGGTTTTCTGGGAGGATGCTGTGGGACACTCTGTCAAATGCTTTACTGAAGTCTAGATAGCGTATATCCACAGCCTTTCCCTCATCTACTAAGTGGGTCACTTGGTCATAGAAGAAGGTCAGGTTGGTCAAGCAGGACCTGCCTTTCATAAATGCATGTTGGCTGGGCTTGATTCCCTGATTGTCCTGCATGTTCCATGTAATGGCACTCAGGATGAAGTCAGGATGAAGTCCTGGCACTCAGGGCCCTCCTGTTTGTTGCTACCACAATGGCATTGGACTAAGACAGAAATAGGAGGCTTTGCAAGCTGACCCTAACCCAACAATGAGGGCTGGTTAAAAAGCAGCCTTAGGAAACTACTGAAGAAACAGCTCTCAGTATCTCACAGTAAAAATGGGAGATCTGAGTGCTGCTAAAGACACCACTCCTGCTAAAGTTATTAATGTGTGATCCTTACAGAATCACTGAAGCCTGGAGTTGCAGTGTGTAGCATCAAGCACCTTTAGCTTTGCTCCTGCCCCAGGCATGCAGCCAAGACTCAGCTTTATGGGCCATCTAAAAGCAAGGGGCTACATGTCTTCAGTGTTGATTTAAAGCTTTCAAAAATAAAACAAGCAAACCAACAACTTGGGGCCTATAGAAACAGTGTGTGCCTTATGGCACTGCTCAGTTTCTATTGGCTTCAAGTCAAAATGCAGCACAGTGGCTTGGGTTCAGCTTTTTTCATTTTTACTCACAGCACCCATCAATCCAAACAGTGATTTTGCCCACACTATTTTCTCGGACTGAAGAAATACCTGGTGCAGATTGCTCTCCTCATCAGATAGTGAGAATAAGGGAATTATTTAACTGGTAATTGAGCCCTAAAGGACAGAGCCAAAAGAAGACTGCCTAAGGCTAGGCAAAATTTAATTCAGTTTCTGAACCAGAAAGAACTTCCCTGATTATATTACTCCAGACACTCAACTCACCTTCCACAACATTAAAATATTTTTGTGCAAACCTAACCAAAGAATTAACTCTGAACATCACAGACAATCATAATGTTGAGGAATTGCCGTAACAGAGGGCAAAAAAGTAATTTGAGAACACTAATGTGAGCCTTTTTAAAGTGCCTCATACAAATCATGGAGGCGGAAGAAATAGCAGTAGAAAAAGACAAACCTAGGTTTTATTTTTAATTTGGATTTGAAAGCCATTCATGTTAGGATCCAGGCAATTATTTAGTAAGTGATATGCAAGAAAGGAGCTATTTGCCCCCTTTAGCCATCCCTGTTGTTTTTCTTTCCCCCCTACGCACACAGTTTGACACCACCCAAGCTATGCCTGTGCTCCAAGAACCGTAACTCCAGTGTGACCTCTGACGAACATGCCTGAGAAATGCAGCAGCTCTGGGCACACATGCAGCAGAGACGCCTGTGCTATTTCCCACCATTCCAGAGAGGATCATGTTCTCTGCACCTCATGGCCAGCCAGATCAGCTGGCTGGTGACAAAAGATGACTAGAACCTGAGCCTCACACTGTACCAGCATTTGCCCAGACCTCTTCTCCAGTCTAAGGAGCCTGAAGAAGAATAGATGAAATATGCTCTGCACCTTTCTGTAATCACATCCCTTCCTGCTTTCTTCATTGGAGACGTTATTTTCAGAGCAACTTTAAAGGATCCGAAGAACAGGCACTGTAACACCAGGCTGTAACACTTCTCCTCTCCTACCTCCTCACCAACTTAGACTATATCCTTTGGACTTCCACTCATAGTATAGCTCGGACACGACAGAAAACTGCGTTTATTATCTAAGTAGGACAGAGTGGCAACATTTGCTACCTCTGCTCTCTTCTTGCCTCTAAAATTCACACCTTATGCTGAGAAGAAAGTAGGTGTGTCTATGCCAATCCTTTAATCCCCATCCCAACACTGAAAGACCAGGTTAAGATCCTCCAAGGAAAAGAAGTACTATTTGAACTGTGATGATCTGTTAATTTCTAAAGCTGTGCACACCAATTCCTCTTACTTCAGAGGAACGAGTTGTAGAAGTAGAGATTTGGAGGTGTTCAACTCTGTACTGACTGTATGAGTGATGTCAATCACCTCCTTTAAGGATTGTTAGAGCATTTCACTATAATCCAACAAAACAAATGCGAACAGCAGCACTCTAGCAGCTCTCTAAGAATACATTTTTTTCTGTGAAGAGCAGTGAAGACTGCAAGGAACTGACATTGCGGGAGTAAAACTACAAACCCCATCACTTAGCACAACATCAGCATTAAAGGATGAAGGATAAAGATATTGAAGGGTGAAGACATTGCATGTATCTTGTTATATTGGAACACTAAAAAATGTTTTAACTAGAACCTTGCTTAAACTGAACAAATGAGTTTGAGGTCTAGATCTCAAGCACTCAGAAACCATTCCTTCTGGGTTCCTTCTCCAGGAACACATAGGAACAAACCCCTAGATTCCTCCCTCTGACTTCAAATAAGAATCAGGCTTATTTTTGCCGCTTATTTCCTCCAGTGCCATGAACTTGGGGTGCACAGCAGCTCCAATTCATTAAGAGGGATTTCTTTTGTCCAAGTAACTTTTCTTACCCAAACCTATTTCTAGTTTCATGGTTAGAAATTGCCCTGACTGAACAGGTGACTGGACTTAAAAACACAAACAGTAGAAAAGCAAAGGACCTGGCCTCCCCATAATTAGGCCCCTTCAAAGGCCCTTGGAAAACAGATGTGCTGTTCCTTGATATTTAAAAATATAGAGGTGCTTTGAGGTTCTGCATGAGGCAGTTCTGAACCACGACATAAGCAGAAATCAGGATAATGTCAAAGGCATGCCACAGTACTGAGCATAGAAGCCTCCAAGCCTCCATGCTTAAGGCAGCAGAGAATCACAGTTGATTATCTGACCTTGGACATGGTGGGTAACTTAATTCCACATGGTCTGCATCAACTCATCTGGTTTAACCCTTTTAGTTTGCAAGCTCAACAAGTTTAACTAGTCTTTGCTAACATTCACTCCAAGGCTCCGGTTCTGCACAGCACCTGAGGTTTACACCTGCCACAGACCAATTGAATTCAACTACTCATGCACCACTTAGTGCTGGGATGGCTGCAGCTTAAGCTGATCTCATGAGCCACCCATCACGGGCTTTGCACGACTGAAAACCTAAGCTCTAACGTCCGAAAAAGCCAAGAGGCAGCTCTGAGGCTGGCTCAGCTCTGGAGTAGGCTGTAGATGGGAGCAAGCAGTAATTGCGCAAAAGTGTCTTCATTAGAGGATGAAGCTGGGTACAATCAGCAGCCTGAGCCAGCCCAGCCTCCTGCTGCTCCTGCTGTACGCATCTCAGAGCACCAGCTGGCCAACCTTGCACAAATCTACCATTAAATCAGGACATGTGTCCCAACACAATGTGCAAACACAGAACAGAAGACCAGTCGCAGTCTCAACAAGCCTGTGAGAAA
Source organism: Melanocharis versteri (assembly GCA_013397845.1). Lineage (NCBI taxonomy): Eukaryota > Metazoa > Chordata > Aves > Passeriformes > Melanocharitidae > Melanocharis > Melanocharis versteri. The sequence goes on along the minus strand of VZTG01004988.1, from coordinate 84,822 downwards.
CAAAAAGGGACAGTGAAGAACTGTCTGACAGTGAGACAAACCATGGCAACTACAGATTAATTACTGATTATTTTTGGGTATGCCACATGGCAAGGAAAAACATGAAAGAGGATGGGAGATGGATTTGCAGTGCTTTTGTTTCAGCTGGGGAGATTCTTCCCAGCATGAAGGCAGAATATGAAAAAGTTTAAAGGGTCTTGCTAACATCTGAGGTCATGTGGCACCTTTCGGATGCTCAAAGGAAGCAATGATGTAAAGCTTCTCCCATTTGGACTTCATTCTCTATTTCTTCCTTCCACTCAAGTGAGAGAAAGGGTGGGATGCTGATACACGCACAGTTAAAGGAGCAGTTAGTATACTAAGGACCGCACAACTTGAAAGAGAAATACCAAGACTACCGGTAATAAAATAAACAAGTTTAAGAGAATAATGCAACTTTTTAAAAAAGACATTACTTAATCAATGGTGTGATTCTGCAGAGACACACTGTAACTCTGCCTGAAAAGTCTGGGAAGCAAAACCTAAGTCCAGATTTAAAATATAGGTAAAGAAAGATCACAGTCATTGAAAACAGAATGATTAATCCTGACATGAGACAAGTCTCATCTCATTGGGGTAAGCCCTTGTAAAAGTTGAATTTGGTACCTCTAGAAAATATCCCTGCCAAGGCCAAAACACATTGGAGCTCTGAACAGTGAAATAACAAAGATTTACTTGGGAGTAAACCCCAGAAGCCAGAACTTCACAAACGAGACTGCAGGATCTCTCAATAAGAGATCAAAATTAATCTTGCACTCAATTTCTTTTAGTAGAAATACTGGTGATTACTAGAGGTAAGTCAGTCTTCCAAGTAAAGAATGACAGCAGCCAGTCAACTAGTCTAAATTGTTTCAGTAGATACTGGTTTCCAAGCGAACTTGGCTGGCTATGTTGGCCATCACAGCTCATTTCCCCATTCTGCCTTCATTGATGTCCAAATGCCCCCAGAATAATCCTAAAAGCCTATCTTCAAGCGACAGCACAAAGAAAATTTGTGAGTGGAAAATAGCTGTCTGCTTTCTGCTCTTGCACCTCACACAACAGATCACCTTTTGACCATCACCTTACACTATGTAATGATGCAGTGTAAGAAAAATATTGTTCCAATGATCAACTGTGTCCTCCACATAACTTTGCTTGCAAGGGTATTTTTGAAAAGGACAAATTGCCTTCATTAATTGAAGCTGTGCATCCTGCATTTTACAGGAAAGATGCCCCAACAAGCATGACCTCACTTTGCAAGGAATTAGAAAGTTCCCACACAAAAGAAGTGTTGTATGGAAAAACACAGGGACTCAACTAAAAAAAAAAGAGACCAAACAAACAAACAAAAAACAACTAAACGAACAAGAAGTCAATGAAGTTTATTAGAAAAGAACAAGCCATTTGGGATGGTTTTGAAGCGGTCACTGCTATGTGAACACATTTGTGAGAGACCGTCCTCAGGGTTGCCAAAAGGAGGGGTATTCAGTTTTATTTAACATCCTTATTATGAATCCAGCTGACAGGTTGCAAATGCATTTCTTGAGTCTGCAGATGTATGTAACCAAGAGGCGCTCTGCACCTCGAGGTGCTGATGCTGTGAAGTGCACAAACCCAGCTTTAATGGTAGGCTTGCTCACATCAACGTCAAGTTTCTCAGAAATCCTAAATCCTTGCACCCTTGTGACAGTCAGAGCTTCTATCAGAGGAACTACTCAGGTGCTAGGGGTATCACTTACACACACTTAGGTGTCAAACTGAAGAGTCTTAGGGAGCCTCACCTAAAGCCCCTTGAAAGCAACTGCAGTAAAAGACTTGATCCATGGTCTTTGGACCCACATCCAATAAAATTCTCATGGGAAAGTTAGGATTTCACATGGAAAGTAAATAGTACACAGAATATCCAACAATTCAGCTCTTTCAAGCTGGATAAAGCATTGTGAAAAGTCCTTTAATAAAAAGGTAATAGTAGAGAAACATCTTGGCCGGGCTTTGAGATGGGTGAGATAATCTGTTGTTCATCACTGATTTTTTGATGTTTTCCTTAAAATAAGCCTAGAAGCCTGAGCAAATACAAGTATCTAACTCCATTTTGAGCCTGAATAGCTAAGGTCACTAGAACATTCAATCATCACTCTCAGCCACCAGATACACGGAGCCTCCTAATCATATAGGAGCACCAAACTGGGGTGACACACCAGCATGGACACACAACCATGGGAAAGAGGGTTGTTTACTGAGCAAGTGGTAATAGAAGTAGAAAGACAACATAATTAAGAACAGCGATGTTGCAGTAACTGTTTATAGAGTTCATCCTTTGCTGCTTTGCCTTGTTTCACACAGGACTGATTTGCCAAAATGTCTCAATGTCTTATTGTCTGCTGGTAGGGCATGAAGCAGGTTACTTAATGAAAAAACCAAAGAGAACTACAGCCTTCTGCATGAAGACGGCTGCTTGTTCCAATAACCTCCTGGTTACTAACAGGACTGTACAATGCACCAGCTCTAAATTAGAAACCATCCACTAGCTTAAAAATGTTGTTCATCTGGTTCGCTCTTGCTGCAGTGGAGGCAACATTTTTCTCCCTTCACAACAGCATAAAGGGCTGTCCTCTCCAAAGGCTTCACATGGTAGTCTCCTAATTCTCATCGTGAGGATGTTGAACAGCCACTTCATTACCCTTGTATTTCAGAGGAAAGATCACAGACCTCAGCTGAGCAATCAAATTTAGACTGCACATCCCTTTGGTTACTAAAGCACAGCCAGCAAAGACACTCGTGGGTCAGAGTATAACCAGCCTGAACAGCAATTAATGTGGTTAGGAAATGAACCAACACAGTTCACAACAAATAACCAAGCCTTATAAAGGGCAGACTAGAGTATGCACTAGAGGAGCTATGACTTACATAGAAGGTTAAACTGGATGTTCACATAGTATCCCTACTGGTCTCAAAACTTCATGTTGCATTTTGGGAAAACCTCTGCATTAATTCCTTTTTAACTACCAAAACAAAGTTTCACTGTAACTTATATGTCCTCTTAGCAACTCTCGAGGCCTGCTAGCTCAACCTGTGTTGTTATTAAAAAGCAATTAATATCCTTTTCGCTGCTAAAAGCAGCAATACGTTATTAATATACACGCTTGCTTAGAAGACCAAACAAGGTGATTGGCCTCAACTCCAACAGCAGCTGCTCTGAAGAATGCATTCAAAATGTACATTCCCCAGCATGATGCGATCTGACCCACATCATTTCAGCAGCACTCTGTGGGAATGTGAGAGGAGAACCTGACCCGCAGAACTGCTGCTGGTGGGCGTCTTCAGTTTGCCAAATAGCTCTCTAGCTCCGGCATTTGGTTTTCGGGCTTGAGTTTAGTTCCCTCCTCTGCTCAAGTGGAGATTCAACCACCAATATCTACACTTCATACTGCAGGACAGCTACCAGTGACGCTTTCTCAGCAACTCCGGGTGAAGCTATCCCACTGTAGAAAAAATACCTAAATATCAATAGAAAGAAAAAAACAAGAGCATGAGTCCGGCTCTGCATCACCTGTAAGGATGCTCACTTGTCAAGAAAAATCCTGCTCCTATTCCAATCCCATTTTAGTTATTTATATGAAATTTAAAGAGAAGGGTTTATGAAGACTCCCCAGCTCCAGATTAGTTTTCATCTTTGTGGTTAAAGTGACTAATGGGACATACAAAATTAAATAAGCCCTCAAGGAATAGGGGAAGCAAATGCAAGTTTCCACCTTGTAAGTGACAACATAAAACAACAAAATCCCAAGAAAAAAGGGGCCATGACCATTGGTGATTTTGTGAACACAGGAATTTCCTTCATTTGTTTTCCAAACAGCTGCTGAAAACATTGCTACATGTTTTAGTTTAAACTGAATGAAAAGTGTTTCTTAGAGAAAAGGGAAAAACTTTATACGTAGCATAACGTCAGCGGGTTGTTTTGTTTGGTTGGGTTTTTTATTTTATTTTATTATTCAACTCTTTTAACATATATTTTAAAAAATCAATTATCTGGACAGGCCAGTTATGAACATTTGGCATGTTGATACATCCACCCTGAGCCTTGCATTAGACTTACACTAATGTCAGCAGATGTCATGCATGCAGATCAAAGGCAAATATCCATTTAATTTGATGGTTAATATCTGCATCTTGGGAAAACGAATCTGCCCCTTGTCCTGTTGGAGCGACTCAGATTTCCTCCTAAGGCATCAAGTACCACACAGGAAACACTAGATTATCCTAAATTTTATACAAGAATTTTTACCCTTTTTGGTTTGGGTTGTTGTTTCATTACTTTAAACCCTAATTTTCCAGGTGTATGACTTCCATGTTAGTGGAAAACCACCATCTAGATTAGGCAAGACAACATCTGCAAATTTTACTTCTCCCAGCACAGTGAAAAAACTGGAAAGATCTCCAATTTACATCTTGAGTCACCTCCAGGACAGACTTACCTTGCCTGGTGTTTCTTTAAATCTATTTTAAACACCACAGAATGTCCTTATTTGGTATTTTAAAAGAAAATATTTGTTAATAATATCAAAACAGAACCTTTAAAATACACAGAATAACCATGCAAATGAGAAGCTTGGCTGCCAGATATTGTGTGGGTAATAATTATGGGGAAACCAAAAGCCTAGGCAATGCAGTGAACACAGATCTGAAATAAAGCGCTTTTAAACATAGGTAGTCTCTATTATCACAGCCAATGTTATTTCTAGGACTTGTAGAAGAAAAAAATCTTTATATTAGAGTCTGCTCTTGTCTCACTGCAGTGGACTAACTCAATTTTGATGCTGTGCAAATAACACTGATCTTTGTGAACAAAGGACCTCAGGTGGAACTTCTTTATCGAGAAAAACTTGGTGATGCCCCACAGTGATTCACAGCTTCCCTTTTACTGTTGGAATGCAGGAAATCCATAAGTCCTTTTAACTTCCAGCATGCGAAATCCTTCACTCTCCACTGGAAGGGGAAAGGTCACTCTTCTATTAGAGAAAGCTTTGCTCTGATCTTTAAAATACAACTGCAAAACCAGCCAGAGCCCTCAAGACGATGACAAAGCTGCTACATAAACTCACACGCCTGGCATTTCCAGCCCTTCAGCTCATTAAGGGATTGTATCCCAGGTCACAGTACATTACAACAGCCCACATTCCCAAGTATTACCATTTGACAACTGGGCTTAAAGTACACCAGACCATCAGTGTGGGTCGCAAAGCAGCCTGCACACCCATTAGGCAAGGCTTCACAGCAAACAATAGCAGTCACAGCTATGGGGAGGTGAATCCTGCGATCTGCCATTCAAGAGGCTGTCATTAAGCAGGGAGGGCAAAGGGCAGAAATTCAGATTTAAAAGGAAGAGAAATTTGTGGGACAGGTACAACAGTGGGACTGAGTATTATAATATTAAAATCTGGTGCACAAAAACCCGTGCTTAGTCCAAGTGCTATCACAAGCAGTATTTTACTGTATTTATTCTGCTCTGAAGAACAAAACTCCTCTAAGTGCTTGTCTTAAGAAATAATTGGACACCCAGATTATGATTTAAGAAATATCATTGATGGAACGATCTTTCCTAAATCCAAAAGTCAGTAGATGAAATTTCAACTTCAACAAAAATCAGATACTTTCTAGTGATAACCTGGAGAGACATATGAGTATCTAACAGCTGTATTTGTTACACCTCATAAACTGAATGTGGCTTTCTTCTTTGCCTCCAGGTAACAGTCATGCATTTACACAGCTATCTCATCTTCCACGGATCTTTGCCAACCTCTTTCCAAGATAAATTTTTCCTACTTTCATATCGGCTCAAAAGATTTTTCTCAGGAAGGGGAAGAGAGGGAAAAGTTGTCTGGGCACCCCAAGCTTTATCATATTCACAACGATAAGGCACAAGCACAAATTTGTGTGCAAAGAGCTCTGTGTCAGATGCTGCCAAACGGAAAGAACAAATTCTATAGAGGTACTGCCTACAGTGTTACAAGACTCTCAGTGTTACAAGCTTCTCTGACATTTACACTCGGTGAGAGTCTGAGACTCATGCTCAGGGCAAGATGTTTCAGGTTGATTACCTACTCAATTAGAGTGTACTATAACCAGATTAAGGAGATTGCTCTATCCTTGATTACTTAGAGTGGTTTTGTTCATACCATTTATAGAGACTTGGACAACTTGGGTGAATATATTAAGTTTTCTGTTACTGTTTTCATTCTTCCAAAGAAATATCCCAAATTAATTGAAACCATATTTTTTTTCATAACCAGCACATCACAGCCGTTTGAATTGGAGCATGCAATAGCACTATCACAGCATCACATCTCTCTGGCAGTTAGAAATTGCAGTTTCAGAGAGACATGCCTCAGGATGGAAACTAAATTTTTGTGAGAAATTTGGTGGTAAGAAGAGCAAAAGAGTTAAGAGGGATAAAGGGAGAAATGCATTTATATTTTAATAAATTAATAAAAATGCCTTAAGAATTATTAGACAATACACACTTGAAGCTTCTGAGCCAGAGAGTACTGCAAGCTGGGAGAGTATTGGCAAAGGACCACTAGAAAGCCTGGGATGTTCTTACCTTTCATTAAGTAAAACATATGTTACTGGCTCATGAGGCAGGAACTGCGCAAGGGCGACCTTTCCATCTCATCCAACTCAGCTGCTCTCATGCTTCCACAAGGAACTTTACTGCGCACCACATCTGTTATTAAACTTACTCGAACTTCTTACCATACAGAGGGTTTTCAGTTGCTCTAATCTTGAAATAAAGTAGGTTGGACTCATGAAAGCAAACTAAACTTGCTAGGTCTTTCCAGCTTTAATGCCATGAAGTATTTTTTTGGCAAATCAAGAAATAAATTGAAAATGTATTAATTTTGATTACATAGCCAGACATCTCTGCCTGTAAATAGGACCCCAAAATTCTTGGTTTTCAGCAGCTCTAATATACAGCTATTATGCATTCACACATTATATGAATACATACAGAAATACGTATTTGTTGCCCCATTTTTCAAAAAGCACTCTGAATTTTACCAACGTCACCTCCCAGAGAAGTAAATGTATAAAATTTCCCTGATGTGAGTGGCAGTGCTCTTAAGCCAGTCATACAAAAGACCCTACTCTGAAAAGCATAGTTTGTACCGGATACTCAAAAACTCAGCAGAATAGGGCATATTGCAATTGGGCTTTTACACGACACTGCCAATAGAAAAGCTACCTTTTTATTAGAGCTATGTACTCTGCCTTAGTACATGGCACATCCTCGCCTCTAAATGGCAAATTCTGCAAATCAAGAGAAGCATCACAGTTACCAACAGCAGAATTCATACGCTGCTAATGTATCCTTCTGTCTATTACTTTGCTGTGATACTGTCCACCTGCACAATACACTGCCATACTTGTCCATCACTACAACTTATTTGTCTTCTTTCACATCTCACAAGCCTTAACTGGCTTAAATGATTACAACTTTTACCTTCTGGTGTGGGCTGGGGATAGAGCTGTCATCAGAACTCAGTGCAGCCTGGCACTCAGGACTAAGGGAGGTGAACATCTTTGCAGCACAGTTGCTGTGGAGCAGGAGGGCAAAGGCAGCTCCTGGCCAGAAGCACACAGAAATGTTCATCCCTACAAGAAACCTACCGTGCACAGTGCTGCCAGTCAGAATCAAGCCTCGTGACACTATGGCAAAGCCATCTAAGTGCCACTGGTTATCATCAGATTATTAGCTCCATCTTTTGTGGACACAAAGAAGTGTTTTCACCCCTCGCAGCTCCCTTCATCAGCCAATGCCACAGTGAAAAGTTACTGTGTGGGCACAGCCTTTTAATTAAAAGCCTTTTTAAGCTCTGCACAGTGCTTATTTTTAAAGCAGTGCATGAAATGAAAAAGGAATATCTCCCAGCACAATGTATTCCTAGGAGCCTCTGATAATTAGGGCAGTAACTTAATTTTCACATTTTGGTTTCTATTGGGGTATGTGCCAGTTAGGAAGCTTCTGTGACGTTCCTGCCTCCCAAAATTTTTCCCCTTCTTAAAAATTCATGCACAGCTTATGTACAGCTGCCTGCAAGCTCCATTTATGCTATAGCAGACATTAAATATTAAAGTGTCCATGAAGAAGTATTATGTAAGCTATCACCAATTCACTGGCATCAACCAGTGCCTTTTTAACCCACTGATCCTGGTGTACTACACCTCCCATTTGGAGCCCAGCTCACATATGATGCTAGTTTAGGACAACAAAGCAATGGGAGCTCAACCATGCAGCCCTGGCTGCCAAGACAAGGACACCTTCAGCTGCACCCCTGGCACGACCCCTGGCCACTGCCCAGGACATTGCACTAAACAGCCTCAGGACAGCACAGGCAGAGCAACTCCTTATTCCTCTCCAGGGACAGCCAGCACTCTCTCTACCTTACAGCCCGGAAGGACTGTCCCAGCCTGCTGAGTATCCACCCTTTTGTACCTTTTTGCCTTCAGTGTCATCTCACATTCATTGGGACTTCCCTGTCTCACTGATGCTGTGCTCTCTTCTCAGTCTGCCACTTCCTCACCTGTCCTCTCAGCGTTCTCTCATGTAGGATCTAAGATCATCAAGTCAAAACATTAACTCAGCACTGTCAAGTCCACCACTAAATCATGTACCTAAGTGCCACATCTACACATCGTTTAAATACCCCCAGAGATGGCACTTCCACCATTTCCCTGGTCAGCCTGTTCCAATGCTTCACCACACTTTCAGTGAAAAAATTTTTCCTGATATCATATCAAAACCTCCCCTTGCACATCTTGAGGCCGTTTCCTCTCACCCTGTCACTTATTACTTGGGAAAAGATACTGACACCACCCCCATCCCCACCCCTCTTTGCTACATTCTCTTTTCGGGTAGTTGTAGAGAGTGATAAAGTCTCCCCTGAGTTGCCTTTTCTCCAGGCTAAACAACCCCAGCTCCCTCAGCTGCTCCTGATCAGACTTGCATGTGCACAAACAGGGTAGCAGCCCATTTTCTGCAATCAAGCCCAATTCAGTACTGTGATTAAGTATATGCTTGAATTTTAAGTAGCATAACTGAAGTATAAAATTTAAACACATATAGAAGCTCAACTGTCTTCATGAGGATTATAAAAGAGCGATTCTAGCTGTTAAGGTGAACTTTTCTGCAAAAATGAGTAACACACAGGACAACTATGCCTCAGAACATCTCAGTTTTGTCATTTGCTTTCATCTCTAATTAGGACAAAAACTCAAAATATCAGCATTTTTAACAGAATAAAGCATTTAGAAAGTACTGTTTTAGATAGTAAGCATTCCACTATTCCCAGCTGAATGCCTTAGCATTGTGGACTAAATAGCAAAGTCTTGATTTAAACTGGTTTGACATTAAATTGAACTGGGTCTAGGCTGACCCTGAGGCCACATACGATGCCGCAAAGCCTCCCAATAGCATCTCCTGACCTTATTCTCCCCCAAAGGGCTGATCTTCCCAGCCACTTCACATCTCACTGCACTCAGCGTACAGGGAGAATGGGTGGTCTATTGGGAAGTAGTTCAGGCAGAAACTCAGGGCTCACTGGGGGAAACGGGGTCAGCTTCTCTCACCAAAAGGGAAGGCAGGGAATTTTTTTGAAATTAATTCCTGTACTCCTCCCCAAGTGTACATTTTAGAAAAACACACAGAAGGACTAAAATTTTAGATGTGGCAAAAGCCATGCAAACTTTTGAGGAATCAGTTAAATTGTTACTTACAGCATAAATGAAAATACCTGTTACAATCTGTCTTTAGTGTGTTATACCTTTGCTTCAGATTTTGAATTTCTATTTCCTCTGTATATATTGAGACAATGATCAAGTCATCATTCCAGTTCTCTTTGATAAGGTAAATGTATCGACATGTTAAATGGACCCAGCATCTCCATGCCATCAGTTCTCCCCTTGTGAACTCCTCCTCTTTCTCTAAATTCTTTCAAAAACTTTCCTGCCCTGTGGGCACAAGAAGAAGACGCAACACAGAAAGAAGTGGAAGCCACCTTTATGTCAGCAGTGTTTTTTCCTATTTACCATTACATTAGGAAACCTGAGTTATACAGTTTTAATATATTTAATGTGTCACATTGATTCTGTATCAACCTAGTATCTCAATCAAAATGTTGTACAGCAGGAAGAAAAATGCCTCACAGTAGTCTTGGTGTATTAAATCAATTGCATAACTTTTCTGAACATCAAGCAAAAGACACCCAATTTGACATGATTTTTTTTTGTACACATCAAATCCCGAATGGGCTAGCTTTCCTTATGCTACCCTTCCTTATGATGTATAAATCACATCCCATAATTTCTGCTTGGCATAAATAACAGGTAATAGACGAACAAGTAGCTGGGTTGTACCATTCCCCCTTCTTCAGTATTTACAAAACAGATCCCTTCTGTAGTTTTCCTGAACCTCTCCAGGGCTCTGATATATAACAAAACTTGAATTAGTGGCCTGCACGACACATCAATAAGCTCTTTGACAACTAACTGGTGCAAATTTCTGTATTTGTCAATTTTCTTAAATGCAAAAGCTATTTTCTGTTCCCCATAGGGTACCATATAAGCAATATGCCCAAGAAACAGACACAAGGAAACAGACTCTGCTTAAGGCTGAGGTCAAAATGTTTTGACCTGGATGAAGCAAACTAAAGCAGGTCAAAAATGACAGTATTCCCCCTGCCCTCCAGAAATCTCTTTGAGGAATACATGTTAAGAGCTACAATTTTTTTTTTAAAATAAGCTCAAATGAAAATTCCATATCTTTATTCCAAAAATAATGATTGCATGCAGAAAATCTATACAACCTTGCTAATTTCCTCCCTTATTTTGCCTCCCTATCTTTTATTCTCTCTCATCTCTCTTTAATTTTTAAATGGTCTCTTACACTTTTTTTTAGTGAATAGAATGAGAATCTGTGCAAGGGGGTGGAGAGAGTCATGTTTGGTGCCCTGCAGAAAAGACTGTCTTCTTGCTCTGGCCATGTTGCAGTGTGTACCAGTGAAAACTCTGCTATGTTTTCAGTCATAGAGAAAAGCCCTCACTGTGCATTCCTGTGGCTAAAAAAGAAATCACTGTCAAACACTAAAAGGTAGAATGAATTCAGATTTTCATTATATGTGGGTAGCCTGAACAAATCAAAACAAGATGTACATTCTAGGCTGGTCCAAGGGAAAGAAGCTCAAGAAGATAAACAGTAGACTCTCCAATAATGCTTCACCCTACTATAACATCATGGACAAGTCAATGAAAACAGAATACGGGTCTAAGCTGTACAAACAATAACAAATCCAGTTTCATTGGTTAATGTTAAACATGTTTTCCATGAAGAATGGGGGGAAAGAGTCCAGAGTTCATTTGGGGAAGACTGGAGCAGTGGCCCCAGGCTTCCTGCACAGGACAAGGAGTCAGAAAACTACTTAGATCCTTCAAATTTCCTGTGGCAAATTTCAACTCATTATCAGAAACTCTGCCTCAGAACCTGCCCAAAACCTTACCCAGGGAAACAGAAAAAGGCAAGAACATGAGTGGAAAACAGCCCATTAATTTAAAAGCATGAGCAGCAGTGCATAAAGCTACAGCAAGGAACAGCTGCTGAAATAGTCTCTATCATGCAGATGATTTCTGTTCATTTTCTGAAGGCAGCAGAAAACCCACATTAAGAAGGGCTATCCAGGCCTTTCCCACCTCTTCCCAAGTCTCTTCATCCCTTCTCACACAAAAAGCTGTGTAAAATTCAACCTTCACAGAATTATATTATCTGTCAAGCACAGTGAAAGAATGGTGGAAGTTTTCTGGATCAGAAGAGGACCAGATTCACCTCTCCATCCATCAAAACCTCATTTATATATTTTTTCATCAGTAAAATGGAAAAAGACTCATAAAAAAATAGATATGTATCTAATTCCTTGAGCTCCTCAGATGAAACCAGTATGGAATATACACAGCGGCTATACCTCCGCAATTCTTCTCTGCTGTAAATGGGGTTTGAACAACTCAAACCCCTGCAACACCCAAGCAAGCTCCTGCACCATTAACTCATTTTAGGCTGATTTACCAGTGTTCAGGATTGGTTGCAGGGATTTAGTTACTTGAGGTTTTTCTTTATCTTTTTAGTTAACTTAGGGCATAGGGCCCACCCAAAACCCCACAGCAGTAGGACATAAATGAAATACACCACCACCTCCAGCTACAAGACTGAAGGGCACATTTTTCATTGCTCTGTACCACCAGACCTGTGGTAGGCAGGATTTTGAACAGGTTCACCACCTGAGCATGTGCCATTCCCCAGGACTTCTGCAGCACCAAGTATGCCACTGTGATCACACTGCCAGCAGCGCCTGGAAGAGTCACACAGAACCTGACTCTTGTATCTTCACAAACCAGTCCCTGCTGTGACAATACAGTGTACAAAACTTTCATCACCAACTGAATTCCCATGCTGTCACTTAAACCATGTCCTTCTCTCATCTCTCAACACTGTATTTTCCCACACTTTTAAAACCTTCTCTATACAATATCACTGTTCAGAGATTCCATCATTGGTTAAAAACAACAATGCCTTCAAGGGTATATTGGCAAAAATTTGTGAAGTGACAATCAAAGTACCTATTTTAGAAACCTTCAGAAAGCAGATGAAGTAAATCCACCGTGTTTTGGGACCCACCATTGTTTGTGAATAAAAAAGGAAGCAAACTTTGAAATTCAAGGGATCCCTTCGGTCTACATCACAAAAATCTAAATGTAAAACCACACAGTCCAATTAAATACACACACACAAATTTAACACCTGTGCCAACTTGTCCTGTGCCATACACACAATTCAATTTGGCTCAAATTTTTCAGTAGAGATAAATTAAATTGGAAAGTTTATTATTGCCAACATCTGTGTTTAAGTTTTTACCGAGACTGAGGTTTATTTTCCATAATGTTTTTCAATATAATGCAGACATTCTGGAAGATGAAAGAGATTAGAATATGCTGCCTTCATGAGAATATGGGGCTTCATGAGAAATTCAATTTAAATAGGTTAGCTATTCCCTTTGGTGTAACTACTCATGTTAGTTCAAAAAGGCAGGAAGGAGAAGCAGAAAAATAAAAGTGTTAAAAAATGGATCTATAAGGTCCAATGATAGCAAAAGAAGGTAAGATAACATAGATTACTCAATAACCAGTTTATCCTAATTGCTGGAGAACCAATGGAAAAGAGTGCATTGTCTCATCATCAGTGATCATATCTCTCTTGAATCATGAAACAGCTCTGTTTCCAGAGGTCTGGAACTGCCTTGGCAGTTGCTACTTATTCCCTAGGGATAATTTATCTTCTCAATCAGAAATTCAGCTTTGCTGCCCACCTAATGTGTAAGTGAAGGACTCCAACTCTAGGAATTTTTCTTAGCACCTGACCACCATCCTATATTCTGACACATAACTAGCTACCCTACCTACAACATATACAAAACATTTGGGTCTAGGGCTCATATTTGGGAAGGTGTGCAGGACTGGCATCAGATGAATCTTGGGACAAGACTTCCCATGTTGCAGTGACTTGACTCTATAGGCCTCTGAAGGAGGAGTAACTCAGCTGTCTTTTCAGCATCAGACATTTCTGTTCTACTTGTTGAAACTCTAAGCCTTAGGCAGGAAAAACTAAATCCATTGGAATAGAAAAGCCAACCCAGAGGCCTTTTATTTTGTAGTTCACTCAAGATTAGGATGACACTTTGCTGGTGGTCCCCAAACTACATTTCTACAGTGACTAGCAGCAGGAGGATGAGACTGGCTTAATTCACTCATAGTCTAATGAAGTTTCTTCCTAAAAATTTGAGAATAATGGAAAATGGTCCATTAGAAATTCAGGTTTGACAATCATCTGTTTCCAAGAAGTTTCAGAATCACTGCTACAGGTGATGAACAATACTATGTATCACTACAGCCTCTTGATGCTTGCTCACAGGTTCAGGACAAATTCATTCAGTGTATTAGTGGAAGGAAATCATTCCCTCCAAGTAAAAAAAAGCCACAAGCTGCTGCTGAATGGGAATCTTAACAGCTGCAGTACTAGCACCTGTTATAAACAAAGGTGTGCCTTTGATGATCATTTTGTCTCACAAGTCTCATTCTCAAACTGCTTCATTTGGTATTACAAAGCGACTGTAATTTAATGTTGGCATGTATAGTCCACACTGTTGCCATATGTCCTGACACTACCCTTGTTACATCCTATTCTTTTGACATTCCTTATCTACAGAGGCCAGCAGAGACAACTCTCGAGTAACGTATTTGTTCACTTGAGGGTAAAGTCATACACACACATTTATGTTCTTGTGCAACAGGAAGCAAGTTCTGCAGCTTTACAGATGTGGTACATGCATCACATGAAGTATCCCAGAACTCAGGACAAAAAAAAAAAAACCAAACAACCCATTGAAAAGAGGCACATCGCTAAAGAAAAAGTCCTAGTCAAAATGACAAAGTCTAAAATAAAAAGACCTTAATAAATCACCTTGTTGGATTCTCCTGGAGTAAGAGACAAAACATGCTCAGAAAATATTAACTCCTTTTCCTGTTAAACTCACAGCCCAGAAGGTGTATGGAGCAGAGTAATTTATTCTGTTTTGTTAATAAGGAAGCTTCTTGGAAAAATTGTAAATTATTTTTGTTTAATAACAGCAAATGGAGCATCACAGAAATACATATCTTCTATGTGTCTGTTGTAAGGCAGACAAGGAAGCCTGGCAGTTGCTCATTATTATTCCTCATGCTGCTTCTGATGAACAGATCTATGCTCTCACTTTTCATTGGCTTAATCAAGGATTCTCTATGATATGCAATTAATCTTTAATATGAAAGTGATTAGGGAGAAGACAAAAAATGCAGCTGAACATCCTGACCACTGAAAACCAGATTAAGGAATTATTCAAAATCCATTCCCTTTATATTGCATTTTTACATTTGCAAATCTCTTGATACATGAAAGCTCAATGAAACAAGTTTATTTTTATAACCCATGGAACAAGATTCACAGTTTTCTTTCAGATGGATATGTTGGTAGTTCTTTCAGCAGTGAGGCCCACATTGCAATTTTAACACTTTTAAGAAAACTGAAGGAAAGAAACACATTACCACAGTTTACAGAAAGGTATTGGAAGTACTCATTGAAATCATAATACTGGCAAACCTTCCACATCCATCCTCTCCTGGTCAAACATACCAAAAACCACCAGATGTGAATCCCGGTTGTCCTGCCTCGCTGAACCTTGCCTGCATCAGAGGTCTTTGAAAAGGGGCTTAAATTCATGGAAGACGACAGCTGAGAAGCTGCTCTTCATTGGGACAGGAAAGCAGCTAAGACTCTTTCGATGGATGGATGGTCTTGACCATCACTGCACATCTAATTCAAGCTTGAGAATCACTGAGTGGGTATGGCAAATCATAAGGACGGGAAGGAGGCTGAAAACTAAGAAGGAATCAACCAAAGATGGATACTCTGGGCTCAGTGTGGAAAGGACTAAGCCCCCTGGAATGTCTAAGCAGAGCACAACACAAACATCACAAAAGGGTGCTACATAAGATTGTCTGAATTTTCAATCAACACTCCCAAATGTCTTGAGATGGAACATGAGCTACAGAAAAAAAAATCAATATTGATATTTTGGAAGGTTAGTAGTTTATCACAAGCATTACTTTTATTTTTAATCGAAACCAAAAGTATAGCATAGGCTGGTTACACAGCTAAAACTGCTGTAAGCAAGCCTTTTAATATGGGTAGTCTTTGCACGCATTTTTGTTTCACCAGAAACTTCAAAGGACTAAAACTTTCAAAACACGAAGGTCCCTAAGAACAAGCTTCTGAGGAGATTTATGGAAACCAAGATCCTTAAAAAATTATCTAGTCACTTTTTAAAACAATAGTAACCAGCTAAAATGGAAAAGTAGTCAATAAGTCATTACTATGTACATCTTTGACCATTTCATTCAACTCTGCTCAACGACAATGTCCACCAGGATAATTTCCAAGAGTTAACAGAAAAAAACCAGTTCTACGAGACAACTGTTTTCCTTTCCTTCTGAAAGAAAAACACTTGAATATTTTGTATGGTAAGCAGAGGTCTGCAGTGGGTAAGCCAACTTTGAACAGTTACATATTAAAATATCCAGCCTTCTAGGACTCGCTGGAGCTGGGTCCTATTCCCCAAGCAGGGCAATATCCCCAGCCTGAAGCCATGTCTCCAGAACCTGCCTCCAGCATGGCAGCTCCCCAGACTAACGCTGCCTTCCACCTGCCACACCATCGTTTAGCCCTGTATAGCCACCTTTATAATGTTTTTAAATAAAAAACTAGAAAATAAAAACCCGTCTTCCCATAAAAGCTCACATGCATGATAGCACACCATACTAAGTTTGATGGGAGCCACTCTGAAGTGACAAGAATAATGTGGTAGCCTCGCATTTCTAAACCAGGATCAGTATAAATCTTTAAGCTACTTTTGCATTCTTTCCTTTATTTAAAAACTCATCTTTAGCACAGCTGAGAAACAGATTTTACTAAAATACCACCACCTTTCCAATGACATAAATGCAATCTCTCCCATGCACATGGAGCTGGATCTCTCACAAATGGGACATGTGCAGAGCCCAAACAATGGAGCAGAACCCTGAGTACACCAATATATCCTTGCCCACGCTCCCAAACCCTCTTAGTACAAGTCCTCTGACACCCAACTTAAGCTTCTATTTTCACATTTGGTTGCCAGCAGTAGTTTAGGTTCCTGATGCAACCACAATCCAACAACCCCATTGCCTGCATTGTGCAAACCTGAAGAATTAATTATATTCAGTCTGAAATAAAACTGAAAGCTTCTTCACACCTTGCAGTCCTTCCATATTTTCCCTCATGCTATCCCAGAACTGTTACCTTGAAAGAGAAGTGACCTTAACTGTTTCTAAGAGAATCAGCTTCCCATAGTATCCTGTCTCCGAGCTTTAGAAAAGCATTTCATGAAAAAACAGAGACACTAAGCATGTGCTTGAACATATTCCTGATTTCAGAGCATCAAAAGAATCTTTATACGTTGTTTATTGTATCTATCTAGCTTAGATGCCTGTAATTCTCCAATTCTCAGTCCACAGAGCCTCCTTCCAGGGACTGAACAGGGAGCAGCTTTTCACAACACCTAGAGGAACTTAATTACCTTCTCAACTTTGACCCCTCTGTCAGATTCAAATAAGCTGATCAATGGGGGCAAAAGCTATGAGGTACCAATAGGAGAGAGACAAAGAGACAACTGGATCAGAGGATTGTTAATCTGTAAGCCTCATTTCCTTCTGAAACCAGGCTAAAGAAGTATCTTGGGACAAAAGACTTGTGACAGCCCATCACTTACCTACTCATGTGCAGGAATGCAGCTGGATAGCACGGTAATTATGGACTGGAGAATTTAGGGGGTTATTTTAAATGATGTGCTCACCCTGGAGCAAAAGCTTTAAAAGGACAAATTGAAAGAAGTCATTATCTCACCCAATGTCTTCCAGTGTTTCCTCCCTTCCCCCTCTTTTTAATCTTAACCTTGATCACAGCCTGCTCCAACAGTCGGGCTTCTCTTTTTGTTTAACACTGTAGTAAAGTTGTAGAGCTGTTTGTGAAATGTGTTGCCATGGAAACTAATGTGTGCTGCCATGGAGATCATGTCAAATCCAGCTTCACATCTTCACCACAGACTTAAGAAAAGAGGAAGAGAAGGCAAGGAGGAGAAATCCTTCCTTGAAAAACCAAATGTTTTGAAATACCAGCAAACCTAACAAGAGAAGTGACAAAAATCGAGGTCACTTTTAAACCAACAATGTTAACTAATAATCCACACAATGCTTTATGAGATGGCACTTCTTTTAACAATGCTCTCAGAACTCGCATAGTTCAGGGCTTCAAAGTTTTGAACAACATGTATGCAAAATCTTAGATTCATTTTAAACTATCTAGATACCAAAAAACCTTGCTCAAGAATTTTTCCAAGTCAAGTAATTTTAAGAAGCACAGAAGGAAAAAACTAGTAACTGCAAAAGCTGCATAAAATGCACGTGCTTTGATAAGATAAATTAATCAATGATTCATGACAGACACGCATGGTCCGATTTTGACCTAGAATAGATTAAAGAACCTAAGCTCATTCTAAAGAAAATAACTAAAAAGATGATCTAAACATCTTTTTAAAGTAAATGGTAGATACAAAATATTGTATTAATTTCCCTACACTTTAAAACTCCAATTCTTATTTTTCCTGTATTCTTTAAATTAAAAGATGAATTAGATATAACTAGAAGTCACCAGTAAATTACTTTAAGGTTATGAGGTATCTTAAATACTCCCAGTAGCCAAATCCTAAGCATTCAGGCTCCATGAGCAAAACCCAGTTGACACAAACTCTGCTTTAGCCCATTTAAACAAATTTCAAGCAGAGTTTCTCTAATCAGTGTGCCCAGTCATCCTGCTTTAAAATTAAAGCTATCTCTAAATCTTTGCCAGATCAGGGACAAAGTAAGTTGGCCTGGTTCATGAAACTACTTAAATTACTGGTAATAAAATCTCAGAATAAGGAAACATATAAATTAATGTTCAAAGACCCATCATGAAGAGCGATCTCTTTGTGAGTTAATGCGAGATCTTGTCAAATAAAATATCTATTATGTTTTACGCAAGATATATTGCATTTCCAAATTATATCAGTTCTCCACACTTGATGGCTCTGCACCAAGCACTGAGGATTTGCAGATTTTATAACACACGAGCATAATGATTTTGGCATTCTATACATGCATTTTGAGTACAAATTAAGACTATAAATTTAAAATTCAACCAATAATTTTCTGTGAAAGAAGGGGAAATAAGCACTAAAAACATGAACAAACATGTCTTCTTCTCCAAGCTGACGGACACCAGGAAAAAAAAAGAAAACCAACAAAAGCCTAAACTCTTGATTAAAGTTTTACAGCAAGGAAAGCTTTGCAGATCCATCAGCCCAAAGGATTTGTCTGAGAAAAACATTACAGATATCAAAATGCCTGAAACTCATCCTGCTATAACCCCACACAGGACACTCTCCTCTAAAATCTTAAGAGGATCACGTTTTCTTATACACAAAAGGTATTTCAACGTGCTTTTAACAAAACTAGATATTTAATCAATACTTCTATACTTTGTGTTAGCATGCAGGCAGAAAGCCTGCCCCATATCTGACAAATCACGTTGTGAGGCATGTAAGGCTATTTTCAGAGTGCCACCAATAAACAAACCGAATACCGCAGCAAAGTTGCACAGTATAAAACAAGAAGGAGGACTGCGGAGCCTTCCACAACTACACAGTGAGAAAATAACTTTTAGTAAATAACGTCTTTTAGATGGAATAACACTCAATAAATAAAGTATATTTTAGATAAGAATAAATTTTAAGATTCATAGATTCAGCCTACAAAAAGTCTTTTAAAAATACACCTTGAAAATGGATTAATATCTTACACTGCTCCTGCTCTCTGAAAACAGCTGGGATCTAACATCCACCTTGACTGGGATAGGCTGAAGCCCTGCAAAATATCTGTACTAAGACAACCTGATTCACTGAGATGCTACAACCTAAATCCTGTTTCTATCTCACACATCTACTTTCTCACTATAAACAGGTACCTAAAAAACACTCTAGACTTCTCATCCCTAAAGATTTTTTTCCCCATACACACAATATAGGAAAAAACAGATCATAAACCTACAGTAATTTCATTTTAATCATATCATGAATCAATCAAAGTTTATGCTCTATATTGGATCCCACTTTCTTCCTATTTCATGCATTTGAGGAAAGGCTCCACTTTTGAGGACAGGCTGAGGAACCTGAGCTTGTTCAGCTTTGAGAAGAGACAACTAAGAGGGGACCTTATCAATGTCTGTAAGTATCTGAAGGGAGAGTGCCAAGAGAATGGGGACAGACTGTTCTGGCCAAGCAACAGGACAAGAGACAATGGGTAGAAACTGATGCACAGGAAATTCCAGCTGAACACGAGTAAGAACTTCACTGTATGACTGAGCACTGGAACAGATTGTCCAGAGAGGTTGTGGAGTCTCCTCCCCTGGAGACACTCAAGAGCTGTCTGGACACAATCCAGAGTAACATGCTCTAGAGGACCCTGCCTAGGCAGGAAGGTTGGAATAGATGACCTCCAGTGATTCTGTTATTTGGCTACAAATGCATAGGGTACCAGGGGAAAAGGAGATTCTGTTCATCTGGAGTGTTTCTTCTGCTTGGGACCAATCTAAATAAAATAGAAAATATTCCAGGTAATGATACCAAATACTCTTTCTAGCTGGCAACTGCTGCACAGATCCTAGGACCAGCTGGCACACAGTCCACCTGGCCAGTTTATTAATTTTCTGGATCTTGCAATAGTCCCCAGGGAGAGGAAAAAAAAGCACAACTGATTTTTTTATTCCCTTGACATTGAATTTATGCAGCCTGCCTCAGAGACTGCAAAGTCTAGACAAAGAAGAATAAGTCTGGACTACAATTCCTCCTGTAGGCATTTACTCTGATGAGAGATCCCAAGAGCTGCTTGAGTGAGACAAATCCAAAAACAGCATCAAGATACTAGTTACAAGAAGTAACAAGAAAGAGATTCAGCAAGAAAAAACACCCCAAACTGATTTAATTTTCTTCTGCAGCAAAGTAACAGTTTTTGTGACTTCGGAAAAAGCACAAATACTTTATACCTTGACTGTATTTAAAGTTTTTTATGTTCTTTCACATTTTTTAAAAATTCTTTTTAAAACATTTTTTCAAGAAAGTTTGGAAAACATGATCTAGATAAAGTTCATTCAGGCTGGATCCAGCAGTTACCACTGGTTCTACATGACTGATTGGTACAGACCTGGACGAATTCCATGGGCTAGTCCCACTACATCTCTAAGTGGATGACAAGAAAGAGTCAACTTTTTAAATCTGTAGACCAAACGGAACAAAGAAGGACCAGAAGTGTGAAGGACAGGATTCAAACCCAGTATTATTGGGGCAAAGCGGAAAAATTGGAAAAACCAGGAAAGAAACACATCTGTAAACACTGCATAAATGCAGTAAGGAGAACTTCAAGCCAGGTGTTGTGATTTAGCCCCAGCTGGCAACCAAGCCCTGTGCTGCCACTCGGTCACTCCCCCCTCAGTGGGATCAGGGAGAGAAACCGAAGAGTAAAAGCTAGAAAACTCATGGGTTGAAATAAAGACGAGTTTAATAGACAAAGCAGAAGCTGCACTCACAAGCTGAGCAAGAAAATTAATTCACTGTTTCCCATGGGCATGCTGGTGCTCACCCATCTCCAGGAGAGCAGGGCCCACCCCATTAGGCCAACAGTTACTTGGGAAGACAAATGCCACGACTCTGAAAGTCCAANCCAGCTGGCAACCAAGCCCTGTGCTGCCACTCGGTCACTCCCCCCTCAGTGGGATCAGGGAGAGAAACCGAAGAGTAAAAGCTAGAAAACTCATGGGTTGAAATAAAGACGAGTTTAATAGACAAAGCAGAAGCTGCACTCACAAGCTGAGCAAGAAAATTAATTCACTGTTTCCCATGGGCATGCTGGTGCTCACCCATCTCCAGGAGAGCAGGGCCCACCCCATTAGGCCAACAGTTACTTGGGAAGACAAATGCCACGACTCTGAAAGTCCAACCCTTCCTTCTTTCCCCAGCTTTACACGCTGAGCATGATGACATACAGTATGGGATATTCCTGTGCTCAGTTGGGGTCAGCTGTCCTGTCTGTGTTCCTTCCCAACTCCTTGTGCACATCCAGCATCCTCACTGCAGGGATGCTACAAGAAGCAGAAAAGGCCTTGAGGCTGTGCAGGCCCTGCTCAGCAATAACTGAAACATCTCTGTATTTTCAACACTGTTTTCAGCACAAATCCAAAATACAGCCCCACACCAGCTACTATGAAGAAAATTAACTCCACCCTAGCCAAAACCAGCATACCAGGTAAGAGTACTCAGAGAGAATCCATTGATAAGAGGAGATGACAATCTGAACAGGAGTCAGAGTCAAGCTATTGAGCACAAGGCAAACAAGCAGGCTGCAGCAGATAAACATGACTGTGCCCCACAGAACACATGGACTTGTTCTTCCACTCTACTGAGCATCAGCAAAGCTTCAGCTGCACTACTACATCCTTGCCTGGGTGCTGCATACGAAAAAATAAATAAGCCAACTGGAGGAGGTCCAAGGAGCCACAGGAAAGAGCAAAATTCGGGAAAACACAACCACAAAAGGTATACACATAACTGGGACTAGCTAGCAAAAATGTGGAAAAAAGATGGAAGATGGAGTGGGAAGAACAGTGCAAGTGACACCATTCGGTATTTAAGATGCTTCTGTGAAGAAGAAAGAATATTTTTCCTGTGCCCACAGTGAGTGGGACTGATTACACCACAGCAAGAGTCAGCTTAGACATTATGAAAAACTTCCTAATAATTAAGAGAATAGCACAGGTGTGATGTAAATGCAGGGAAAATGAAGCAGGTCTTTAAAATTGCTGTTACTTTGTAGTAAAAGACAGTGGGAGAGGTACTGTGTCTATAAGCAAAATTTTTCTTCCTCTTCCATAAGGGATGGCTTAGAAATGGTCACTACTCCATTTTATCAAGTAGCTACTTTAAACATCACTTCTAACTGAAAGATAAATAAATAAAAGCCACGTAAAATGACTGCTTGTGATGAGAATCTGCTTTCTTGCGACTGAACAATTACACATGGAAATGGAATAATTGAATATGGCAATGTATTTCTTTTTTCAGCTGGCATTTTCTATTATTTGCATACTTTTAGTAAGACACAACAAGATATGACAGTTGCTCCAATTTCTTGTCAAATTCTCTTTGTATTTTCATCTGCAATAAATGA
Organism: Melanocharis versteri; assembly: GCA_013397845.1. NCBI lineage: Eukaryota > Metazoa > Chordata > Aves > Passeriformes > Melanocharitidae > Melanocharis > Melanocharis versteri. The sequence goes on along the minus strand of VZTG01004988.1, from coordinate 61,815 downwards.
CAAATGGGGCAAAAGCAATGACAGGTACTTTCCTCACCATACGAGGAGGGGGAGAAAAATTGCATACACAAGTGATCCATTAGTTTAATGCAAAAGAGATTATGGAAGCAGTAGTCACTCAAGAGCAAAGGGATAAGTGATGTTCTCACAAGCCATTACGCTAATGGTGAGAGCAAGGGGATGCCTCTGTAATTGCCAGAGAGCAGGCTGAGAGAGACCTCTGGGGATTCAGACAGTTCATAGGGCAAAGAAGAAACCGCTCAGCCCTGGCAGAGGGATGACTGCTGACTTATAGAATCACATGTGTTATTACAGACATCAGACCCATCCTTGCAGCCTTTACTTGTTAAATGTCAGTCCCTGGTTTGTTCAAGACCCCATGAGTCAAATGTATTTCAAAAGCATTGCCTAGGGGAGTAAAGGATCAAGTGTTAAGTTCCCTATATTCCCTCCTCCTCAGTTCATTTGCTATTTCCAGAGTTTCCCAATTCAATCCTCATCTACAAATCCAGAGACAATCCTCATCCACAGAGGCAAGAGCAGAAGAATATGGCTGCACTCTTCCCCAATGCACAGATCTGAGTTCTTCAAAACCGGGTCACACCAAGGGAAGAAGTGAGCCACTTCCTTTTCATGCCTCTAGTAGACCTGGCACAAGAGACAGACCTTTTGCTGCTTCCTTAAAATCTGGCATCCATGTATGTCTCCACCCCTCGGCTGACCTTCTGCCAACCAGTTCACTGCCCTTGCATCTCCAGGGTTCAGCCAGTGCCACACTGCTTGTAGCCAGCATGCATGAAAAATTAACCACATCGATTTAAAGCAACACAAATCTGCTGAAGTCTCAGTGAACTTACACACTGTGCTCCAGGTACAACTCCAGGAGGCTGGCACAGCTGATGCCATGCTCCAGGTACAACTCCAGGAGGCTGGCACGGCTGATGCCATGCTTCCTTTTAGCCAGGGAAGGTTGGAACTGGTATCTCTGAACTGTAGGCGACTCATTAGTATGAAGTCTAAGTGGGGCATAGCAGAGACACACACGTGGCCACATGCCATGACCAGCCCGATTCCCCGAAACTGGGAGCCACTTCACAGACTCAATGTGCCTCCTGCAGTGCTGACCTTAATCAATCAGATAGTTAAACACTGCTTTCAGACACTTTGTTGTGTTTCATGTCTCACAGGCTTAGTACACTGCACAAGCTCTTACCAATGGGCACATACTGCTAACAAATGTCTCCCTCATCTGTTGGCTTTTTGGCAGTCCACAACAGGTCACTCTTCATGCAATTTCATTTTTTTAATTAAATCTTCCCTGAGGTATCATCACAGAGTATTTTTTTCCTTTGATTATTTAATATTTCAGAAGAGAGACAGTCTCACCCTGCTTTCATGGGGTAGAAAGTTTCTCCCTTGATTAACTCCCAGAGAAAATGACACGATTTTTCTTTTTAGGTGAGTAACATTTATGTTTATTAAATAAACAACATCTAAAAGGCCAGATATCAAAGCTTAGGAGAATAGAAAGGAAAAAGTGAAGCATAGCCAAGTCAAAACCACCCCAAATCAATACCAAAAAACCCCCTGTAGTTTCTTGCTATCTCAAACTTGCAGAGTTTGTTTGCAATTGGGCAGAAAGACCCCCAAATCCAACTGCCTTCTAGTGAGAGCAGCACTTTTGTGAATTTAATAAAAACAAAAGCTTTTCCTAATGTTTGTAGTATCTGTAGTCACAGGGTCAAGGAAAAAAAAATCTCAGCTTTCCAGCAGTACATCTCCAACGTGCACGTACTGAAAGTCTTGAACCCTGCAAGCACCCTGATCTCATCAGAGAAAGTCTCCACATCAAAAGCCTTGAAAATTCCTCCATTGGCAGGGGGTCCAACACCTGAGTTTTCAACACTTATAGACAGAATTATTGTCTGGATATGCAGTTACCCTTTGCACTTTCCAGAAGTACATTGCTCTACATAGCTATGTGCGGGTGATTATGAATCAGTCATTACTGCTTGTGACACCTTCCACTGAACATAATGACATTCTGCCCCTCTGTTAAAGCAAAACTAAACTCTCCAGGGAGGCAGACACAAATGATGTGAGCAACATACACTTCAAGGAAATGCTAATATGAACTACCACAGAAATACTGACCAGAAATTCCAGTCTTGTATTGACACAACCAACCCTATAGTAGATGCGAGGTGAGATCTACATCATCCAGCTCTAGCTCTTTTGCTTAAATTTGCATTGAGGCTTCCTTGAGAGAGAGACAGGAAATTACAACTTACCTTAAAATAGAGAATGGTTCATCCCAAACCCCTCTCCCCACTATAAAGAACCCAGTTATTCCATTGGCACAAAAGAGCTCATTTGTAGACAGCTAAAGTAAGGTGAGATATATTTGATACAGCAAGGGGAGAAAGATCCCCAGAACACCCACCAAAATGAACAGGAATCCCCAGTACCCTCTAAGAGCCACAATGATCCCAATAAGCAACTTGTGCATGAAAATCCCAAGCAGAACTCATTGAGGTCTTCTGCATTTTGGAAAATTTAAATATTTCACCTACTAATAAGGCAAAGTCAAAAATGTCAGAAACATCAGAAGCAACTGTCTCACAAATGGCCACTATCAGACACAATTCTGTGAAATACGAGGTATAGCACCGAGCAGCGAATCACCCAGTGTCTGTACACCCAAACCCCTACGACTTCATATAGATAAGATGAACACATAGCAGAGGTTCACAGGCATTACTGTAATGGACATTTTGTAGCAGCAAAGGGAAGGATCTGAAGGAGGAAAGTAAAAAATTACTGAGGCAGTCTCTTACCACTGGCTCAGTGAGTAGCAGCTTGAAGTGAGTTGCCATACTTTGTTGCAAAAACAAAATACTTCACTCATGTTAATTATCTAGTAAAAGAAGAGGCAGAGGGCAGAAGAACGTGTATTTAAGAATCAGCAGTATTTAGCAGATCCACTAAGCTAAAAATAAGATTAATAGACAAAAAAATTGACCTGGGATTCAAATAAAATGAAACAGAGGAGAAATATACCCTCACAGCAGAGTTTTAACTCGCAGAAAGCTGATGACATTAAGATTACCATACAAAAGGAGAAAAATTATCAAATCATGGACAAAGATTTTTGTCAAAGGACAAACAGAAAATTACATTCCACAGTAATGCAAGAACAGAGTTAAATTTCGTCTAATTAAAAAAAAAAAAAAAATCAAATACTACAACTAAGTCCCTGACCAAAATACTGGTGGTGGGAGGAGATGAAGGAGAGAAAGGGGTCACATACGAGAAACTGGATTGGATCCAAAGGAGGTCACACAAGATACCCAGAGCTACAACGAAAGATGCAAAGCTGTGCATTAGGGGGTTGGAGTTATAAGACAATTAGTCTGGGATTTAATGTGAAAGGAGTAGCTGAAAAGTAGGAGCGCATAGTATAATGGTGACAAATCAGGAGCAGGATGGTATGCAGGCACCAAAGATGAAGGCAGAGGAGAAGATTAAGAGAAGATTCAAGGAAGGATAAAAGACAACTGAGCAAAGATATGACAGAAGTTCACACACTCATGAGTGGAAAAGAGAGATGGGAGAGATGGGAGAGAGCAGTAGTAGTCACATTCACAACATCCTAAAGGACATGATTCTTAATGCAACAGCTAGTTGAGCTGTGAAATTCATTTTCAAATACAATGGAAGTGTAGATAGGTTCAAAGGAAAGAAGAGGAGATTTCACGGAGCAGATCTCTGTTCAAAGGTACTAAATCCCCAGAAACACAAACAGTTAAAGAAGTTTCTGAGCAGCAAATCGTTGGGGTCAGGTTAAAGAAATAATACAGAAAAATGTTTTTTTCTCACAGCAGACAAAAATCCCTGCAAAACACCATCTCCGTTGCCTTAGTTAGTCTAGACCAAAGATTTTTACCCTTAGGCCTTCACATCTGTTCACAGTTCACACGGGTGACAACTGTCACAAACACTTTAAGCCAGCAAAAACTGACACTTCCACAAGGAGAAACACCTTGCCTTCCTCCCACTTCTTATTCCCAGTCTTTGCTGGGTGTTTGCTTGCATTGCCATAAGCCTTCACAGAACAGCCAAGCAGACCTCGTTCTGGGTTAAAAGCACACAGCATAAAATAACTGGTTACTTCTAACCCGGGTCACTTCCCTGACACAGCCCTCCATGCAGGCACACAAATGCATGTCCTGACCCAAGGGAATGACTAACATGCAGAAAAGAGTGGCTAGAGAAGCAGAAGGATGCACTGGGATTATTTAGCCTGGAGAAGAAAAGACTCAAAGGGGATCTTATCAATGTGCATAAATAGCTGGTGGGATAGAGTGAGGCAGACTAAGAGAGGCTCTTCTCAGTGGTGACCAGTGATAGGACCAGAGGCAATGGGCACAGACTGAAATACAGAAAATTCCCTTTAAGAAAAAAAAAATAACTAAGAAAGAAAAAAAAAAACCCCAAACAACTGTGAGGCCTGAAGAATGCAGGTTACATAGATAATTGAATGGCAGATACCACCTAACATTCCTATGGGAGATCACATTCCTGCTAGAAGAGCATTTAGTACCTGAAAATTTCAGGTCGATAGACTGAAAATGGCTAAGTATTTGTGGCAGAGCACGACAAGGATCCCTGAAAGATTCCCATTTTCATCCATGGACAGCAGAACACCTCTAAGGAAAGGACTTTTCAAAATTTTTTTTCCACATATATACTTGGCTATCCGTACTCAGCCTAGAAAAAGACTAAGCACAGTGATAAAGCTTCTGCTAATTCCCTTTTGATTTGTCCATCAACAGACAAAAAGTTTGACGCCTCCAAGTTTTGTCCAACTAATAGAGCACTTCAAGATTAGTTCTGCCTCCTACTATGTGAGTACCTTGACCAGGGAACCACTGGCACAGCAGAGATACCCTCCAATCCACCATCCAGCAGAAGAGGTGCCAGACCAGGGGAAGACTTAAGGGTAATTGTATACACAAGATGCAAGGCAAGTGCTAGCAAACAACCACAAGAAATTTGTTAACTAAACAGAATCAGAAATAATCTCAGGATATTAAAAAAATCCATTAACTGTCTCTTTCTTCATCTTAGGCGGTGACAAACTGCTGTTGTTGTGCAGCATGCTCTGAACAAGGAACCGCTCAACTGTCAAACAAATGCACTGTCAAGTGTTCACACTTAAAAAATCCATTTTCCACATTAATATTTTGCCAGACTAAACAGCTGGAGGATGGTCTTCAACATACCAGAGCAACCCACACGGCAAAGAGTGAAGGTCTTTGAAGGAACAAGACAAATCACCACGAAATGGTAAGACTTTGATTGAAGCCATCATTTTTCTGTCTATTGCACTGATGACTGGTTTGTCTGCCACAAGAGAAGGGAAGCCAAAATGGGACATTTGCCTCCTTGATGAGGACTGCTTTTGAACAATCTGGTGACAGAGTCTGCCTTTGCTATACCCTAAGACAGCCCCACTGAGTCAAAATAAAGGCCATTTTGCAAACAAAAATAAGAAGGTCCCAACACCACCGAAACCAGGAGGGCCCAAACAGTAGCACTATGCTTAGTTTGCACCAGATGCTTGAAAGCCCAAACACAGGCTCCAACAGCTATAGAAAAGGTCTTTGTGAGGTGGAAGGAAGTAGAGATAATGAGAAGAAAAAAAATTGCTCCCAGCAGTGTCAGGAAGGAAAAAAAAGAGAAACTCACTAGCATAACATTTGAATCTAAACTGGGAAAATTGAATTTAAAAAGGGAGCAGGGATCCCATTCAAAGTGATCTGTCAAGCCAAAAAGCAACTGTGTATGTTTGAGGGACGGGTTTCCCTCACTGATGCGTTTTTGTTTTCCAGTGCACAAGCTTTAGAAAACTGCAAACTGAGAAATCTGTGTGGTCTCTGTTCCACATAAATATGCAGTGAATATTTCCACAGTTATTTTAAGACCTCATGGGCCAAATACATCCCTAGTGCAAGATCAGTGACTTAAATGAACTTGGCGCAAGCAGTGAGATGGGCCCCAGGCTTCCATGAAGTAAATACAATAGTACAGCACTTTAATGATGTGCACTAGAGATGGGAGAAAATTTTTAAGAAAGGGCTGTATTAAGAAATGGCAGAGTAGGTCAAGTCTCTTTCTCTGCACTGTGGGAAATCGAAGCATTTTGAAGTTTTCTTTACAGCTGAAGCATAACAACAGCCACTACCTTGCCACACCTCCATGTCTGATCTCTCCCAACTGGATCTGATCATTAAACAAGGCTGCAGGGCTCCAGGTCCTCTGAACAGTTGCCAGCTGCAGTACAAACACATTCTCATGAGGAACATTTTGATTCTGTTTAAAACAGCATTTTTTTTGACAGAAAACTGTTCCACTGGCAAATTTTCATGCAGCTCCACTGCTTAATATGCCTCCCCTCCTCCCACACATGCATGCTCCAGAACTACTTCAAGAACATAATTATACTGCATGTTCACAGTGTATTGGATTTGCTCCTGCCAGCTCACCTGTCTTCACTGGGAGTGAGAGACTACAAAGAAAGGAGTCATCAAAACAAGGGTGATGCAATGTCTACATATAAATGACACATATTCCCCAAAACTATATTCAAATAAAAATACATGGAATTTGGGAGGAAGGGGTGGGGTTTAAGAGGCTTGGTAGGCTCAGGATAGCTCACATGGTGACAAATTCAGCTCTTTACTCATGCAGCCATCTATCAGAAAATGAGCATTGTAATTATGTCAACAATCTTGATCAACAACTCATGACATGCTTGTGATTTGTGGGGGTCTCCAGTTTTCAGCAAATAATCCACCAGTGCTGCACAGATCTGAGTACTACTTGTATCTCCATCTCTTCCCTGTGACTCAGCATTCAGCAGGGCTGCCAAGGGCTGGTCCAAGCTCCTGAACCACACCTGAAGCTGGGCAAGCCCAGCAGGACAGCACTGCAGGGACATGAACCACGGCAAGAGGAAGAACATCACAATTGGTCAGCAGTCTCTGAAAAAGTCTTCTCAATGCTAGCCCCCTCTGCTCTAAAACAGGACTATTTTTTTTCTTCCACAGCAATTACATAAAAATGGTTCATTACACAGAAGACTTGCTATCTCCAGCAGATGCAGAATTTGTCTGCTGACTTACGCTGAAAAAGTTTTTTACCTCCTGCTTCCTTTAAAAAACGTGTGTGGGGGGAAACAAGCAAACAAAAAAAACCCTTAAAAGCTCCTAGAGGGAGCAAACTTCTATTCATTCATCATGAACTGCAGTTTTAACTATGTCCCTCTAATGAGAAATCCTCAATTGGCATGAAGTCCAACTGAGACCTCTGCAGGTACAGTCTCCCTCCCACTCTACCATCTATCAGAATCCATAAACAGAGAATCAAGGAAAGTGGTCATGGAAAGACAATGGTTTTGGCTGAGTGGTGCACCTGGAAAGCATTTCTCAGTAATCTCTCACCTTCATCTTCTTACTTAAACTTAGAGGTGAGCCCAACAGCTTTCTAGGCTCTGATCCAAGGTCCTCTGAGGCTTGAAAAACTGGTTACTACATATGATCTGCAGCTTATCAAAGCTCTGACTAAATTACATCAGTATCCTATTACATGGGAATTCATATCTGAAAGCTTTCATATTCACCATTAGCTACCAGGATTCCACTGAAAAAACTACTGCATAAAACAAGCCAAATGAACATGCAAATTCCCGCTGGATGCATCACTGAGGCATGATTAAAAACAGTTCAGAAGACTAAGACTGAACATAGATATTCTGGGCCAGATCAAAAGAATGGGGCTTAGGCAAAATTTAGGCATTGGAGTTGAAAATGGTACTCACTGCTACTCAGTGCTGCTCTCAGCATAACAGGATTCAGGAACCTAGTGTTCTGCTCCTGTGCATTGCAGAAACATCAGTCTTGACAACCCACGTGCTACTCTGCATATAAAACACGGGAACCAGCTCTTGGCAAAGCCACACATAAACTTCCCCTCTACCCTTTAAAGCAGAATTACGCTCCCTCTTGCTTTCTGGCTCCATGGATCTTCAAATCCTCCATGTAGAACATAACGACTTTGGCCAGATGGGTGTAAAGCATGTCCCATACTCACACTCACTTAGAGAAACTCCCTGCCTGTTAGGACACATTCCTGGAAAGTCACAGATCTAGGTCCTAGATCTAAATCAGGTACAAGAGAAACAGTAACACCCTTCCTGGGGGGGCAGCTCCTCCCTGAACACCACGCCTTACCCAACACACCAGTTCTGGAGGTCCTGCTTTGGAGGACCTGCCTGCATTCAGGCACTGTTAACCAAATTGCACCGAACCCAGGGCACAATGACACTGAGGGAGCAGAGGTGCAGCAAGCTACTTTTGCCTTCATCACACAGGGAATAAAAGCCTTGGAGACAGCAGAGCACTGCACATAAACCAGTCGCACGCAGCCAACTCGAGATAATCCGTCATGCCTCTCTTTTTGGTGCAGCACTGCACGAAACATGGCTATAGTGTCCTGGATATAAGCTAGTAAGCTCACGATATGCCGTGTAGACTTAGCATCTAAGATCTTCATTTGCTTAAGGCCCTCTTATCACTTTTCATTTCAGCATGTGGAAGTCCCCTCTCGTGGTCCCACAAGGATTATTTGGGTTAGCAATGCTGCATTTATATCCTTTTTGGTCCAGGTAGCTAAAGCAGATGAACTAGGTTTTCAGTGAGTTATTAGAAGGCCATCAAGTAGATTGATCTCCTGTCCATCTCTCAGACCTATTGCGAGACGGTCACAAGTCAGCCAAGCATATTATTCACGACCCTTCCTGAGCTGCCAGATAATATGATGTTAAATCAGACTCCTCCTCAAACACCCTATTTCACATCTTCCCCTTGCTGAGCCAGCTTGACAGCCCATCTCCTGCAAACCCTGAGCCTGCTACCACTACCACCACTTACGCATCAGCTTTCCTAAGGTGCCTTGTCTCCCTAAGGTCAGCGGGACTCCCTCAGCAGGGAACATCATGCGTGCACACACAGTGCTGGCAGAATTAGGTTGGGAAAAAATAGGTCACACCAGGCATATATTTAACTTGGAGACCAAACCTTAGAATTGTGTTTTACCAACAAATAATTCATACACACGTGCACAAAATCCACATTTTATAACCATTAGAAAATCATTCTGATATCAACTAGGCAAACAAGATATTTTACAGAAAGAGAGGCTCTACCAGAAACATTTCTATTCCCACTCCAAACAGAGGTTTAAACATACAACCTCTCCCCCATAGCCCTACATCATCCTTTGGTTGTAAGCAAGCAACTTCTTTCTGTACTATCTTTTGGGAAGTTGTTACTCTTTTCCACCCAGAGCCTCAGACATTTTTTAGGGCTTTTCTGAAAGATGGTGATGGTGCAGGGTTGAAACACCCCTGCAGGGAGCCTGGCCAGAGCCACCACCCCTATTCCAAACTTCAAAAAGTCACCGGGAAGGGAAGGGAAGGGGGCATGAGGGCAGCCTGCCCCATTCTAGAAGTTCTGCAGCAACTTCCCTGGGCTTCTGATGATCTTCCAAGATGGACAAGACAATACAGCTGACATGCCAAAAAAATTACCATGTGGCTCCAACAAGCAAGTCAAGCAGTTGCTCCTTAGATTCCTTTTCTAGAAAATGTTGTCTGCTTCCACCCTACTGTAGGATCCACCTCTAGACAAACCTCAATAACCTAACTGGCAAGTTGAACACAAAGAGGTGCCCAGAACACTTTACCACACATTTGCTACAGTTTTGCTGCATTTCCTGCTTGTGGTTTTGTTCCCACATCCCAAGCTTTTTCATTCCCTCCCCAGCAACAGTAAAACCTAACTTGTAAATTGCCCTAAGCACTTCATGATAAGCAAGTACCCTCTCTGCACCACACAAATATTTAAGAACTCAGAGACTTACAATTAGGTGATGCATCTTTTGATTAAATGCCCTAATAGAACTGCTCAAATACACATACTAAGGTTTTAGCCGACATCATGTTATTGGGTATGGAGAATTAGTCTGAGTTATTAAACACATTTTAATTGTCTGAAACATAAAATTGCATGACCAATGCTACCTGTGTAGCAAACTGCATTGCAAAGAACAGTACTTTGCAATCACTTGGTTTTTGAGCAGGGGGAAAGTTGAAGGGGGAGAACAGACTATCAAAGAGAATGAAAACACATACAGAGAGGGAGTCTTTGAAAATCTACAGAGAGGATTCTTTGAGAGTGACAATTCTGAGGAGCATGAAAGAGTAAGACAAAGTCAAATTTCAAGAGTGGGTAGTATTCTACACCAGGATGCAGTTCCCTGACCAACATAAGAACTGCTGCCTTTAGTGAGGTGAGAAATCCTATTCTTTAATGGGAGCTTTGTTCACATAAAAGTTGGGTAATTTCACACACAAAGCAAAATCCTTAAGGAACATTAAGAAGTGGAAACAAAAACGAAGGTAAATCAGGTAGCCTGACTCGTATAAACCACAAAAGTGTTCGGTCTTGGAAAGAAGTTCTACCACAGGATTCTCTACTGGAATCATTTTCTAGCCTAAGAAGTGGAGGAGAAAATACAGTTCAGCTCATTAGTCCTTAACACCTGGTCTGGGTAGTAACTCCTATGGCTGTTTCTGCTTTAGCCTGCTGTTCGAATAATGAGAAAGAAATGTCAGTGCTGCATGCTGGCACAGGACACAGCCAGCTTCCCTATGACACTCAATTCTGTAAAAAATAAATAAATAAATAAATCACCAGAGGCCTTGCAGCACTGCCTTTCATCAAGAAAAGTTCCAAATAACTTTAGAAGGAGCATTGCTCATTCTTAAACCAAACTCAATAACACTTTATCTCAGCACCACATCTTGTCTGTGACTCAGGGTACGTAGGTAATGTTTCTGAATCATGGTACTGACCTCACATTGGCTACCACTTGAGAGCATGGTGCAGTCAAATAGGCAACTTAAGAGTTCGTGGAAAGACCTTTCTCCTTATCTCTGCACAGCTTTCACAGGCCTGTAACCAAGGATAGGAGACAACCTAATGGCTACTGGGCATTTCATGACTCTCGAACAGCATCATCTTGGAAACATGACTCCAAGATTAAATATTTCATCTGGTTACCCCACTTTTCATGGTTAAGCATGTGGCAACTAAACTTTCCTATTTAAATCAAGATGCCGCTTCAGAGAGTAAATCTGGTATTTTCTTTGTCTTCTGAAGGCAACCATGCTGCCGCACATGAAACATACCTCATCGAAGAAAAGTATAATTTTTTTTTTTAATTAAAAATCCTAGGGCCTCTCACATAGCTTTTTTCAACACATCATTAAAGACAACTGACAAATAACCCAATATTTGATGGATGTTCTGCATTAACATATGAACTCTAAATTTAAATTTTCCTGAGGCTGCATTAAGACATTGGAATAAGACAGTATCTCCTACTTTATTGACACTATCAGTCTTGAAAGGTCCCAGATTTCAAAAGAAAAGCAGCAAGTTGCCCAGCTTGAGAAATCAGATGATCCTATTCATCCCAGTAGTTTGTCAAGCACTTGTAAGAGTGCCCAGATGCCCAGACAGGTAGCCCCACACACCTGGGTTGTTGCATCCAGCTGGAAGGACTGCAGCTCAAACGGTTCAGGAAGTGCCTTATAACAGGCATACAGTTCACAAGCAAAGCTGGATTATCCCCAACTTCATTGCTTCTTACCTAGCTTAGCTAAGTCTGTACAACATGTAATGTACATTCGGCCAGAGAGACAGACTGGCAGGACAGTTTGTTTTGGGGAGGAAGAAAAGTCACGGCAACTCCTAAGATCCAGAGAATAGCTCCTTGACCCATCTCTGCTCTGTACAACCAGAACTCAGGCATTTCACCAGCACACAGCGAAGAATGACTTATTTGACCGTCTCATCAAGTATTCCCCACCCCTTGCTCTCCTTCTACTCTTGGGAAAAGCAGAAAATTTCCCGTTCCACTTCTTCTGCTTACACATGTTTCAGAGAGTTATTCCTAACCAATCCTCCTCTCTGTGTACAGCACAACATAAGATCTTCCCCAGCTTGCAGGATGCCATCCTAAATTTTACATGGAGATGTGTGAAATCATTTTGTTGGCACCAGAAGTACAGCATGCTCCTGCTTCCTTTAAAAAAAACAGGCCACACATTTCAGGACCCGAGGAACCTGATTTGGTAATTGAAGGTGCGCATGGCACACATTTTCCTACAAAATGGAAAAATTAATTATACCACATGACATATTTCAGTCCTGGTGATCAAGAGTTCATTAACCAAACTACTTTAAAAGGTGCTAATAGAAACAAATGCCCTTAACATCACAGACTTCCCAGATGACTCCTGCTATGGAGATGGATGACAAATCACTCTGTCAGTCATCTCTAAATTCCATATTGACTACATTGAAGCAATTAGCCATTTATTTTTAGAGCATGTTCCATTTTAAACACAAGTGATTCAGTCCAAGAGATATTCTATACTCCATCACTATTTAATGGGTTAAAAGCTCTCAAATTTAAATGGATTTTAATTCTGGGAGAAATACTTGCCTTTTTGATTTTGCCTCCAGACATTGGTTGGGAATTTTAATTCAGGCTTGAAACCAAACAAATGTTGGTGTTCTACAAGCATCTGCAGAGAAATATAAAAATATCTGGAAAGTGTGAAAGAGCGAGGCTGTTTTGCTAAATGCACAAAATGAAACCTCAGCGTAGGTCTCAATAATAGGCTTCCTGACTGCTGTGCACACGCTCTCTCCCACAGACCTTCTGCTCTGCAGCAAGGGAACGCTGCCTGCACTGCTGCGTCCTCAGGGAACTTTGCAATACAATGGAGCACAGCGATTCCCTGGGGAACACGGCGCTGATCACCGACTTCGATATTTCAAACACAAGCACCAGGGTTTCCCCCTGTTCTAAGATCTCAAAAAAATGGCTTGCCATATTTCACTCCACCCCAGCCCCCAAACCATCTCACAGTTTATCTGCATTATAGGCAATGCTCTGGACAAAAGGATGAACAGCTGGGATCAAGATAAGGCTGTTTGAACTCATGGAAAAGGAGGGTGAGATTATAAGTGGAAAGTTGGGGGAAGGAGAGTCCCGAGGAGCTGACAGTGGTTTCTGTTGCTGCCGCCACTGGAGAGTGAGGACAAATGGGAGCTGCAACAGGTACTGCAGCAAGGGAACCCCGCTTTGGGCTCAGCTGCTGCCCTGCTTCAACCCAGCTCCTCCACCTTGCAAAAGCAAAAGCAAAAGCAGTCCACAGCCAGCCTCTTGCCCCCAGCAGTCTGCTGCCCGGGACAACAGCCCATTTCACCTATAGTTTGGACCAGTCTTTCTGGTCCATTTTCCACAAACATCTGAGACTGAGGACACCATTGTGCCAAGGGACAGTCTCAGCATCTCCTAAGGAGCCCTGCCTGAAGAAACTAAACTTCCTACTTCAGAGCTAACGACGGGATACCCTAGCCAGACATAGCTGATCAACAAAGGCCAAGACTGACTCACAAGCCCATTATACAGCTGCCTAGCCACCATTCATTAACTGTAAGGAAAACGACCCTGGGCTCCCTGCATCAAAGAACCTTGCCATTTCTTCTTAATTAATTCTAAGCATCTTGCTGGCCTCAAATCTCAGCTGGAAAAAATCAACTAGAGTAGGTGGCATCTTATCGTGCCCTTTGCTACTGGCTGCACTTTTATTTTTTCTGAGTTGCACGACCCCCATCCTTCTGAGATTGCCAGTAGAAAACAAAGTATTGCTGTGTTTTAGGACAAATACATAAGTACATAAGATCTAGTCTGTTTTAAGCTTTATCAGAATTAATGGTCATTATATCTAAGGCCAACAGAAATACACTTCTAAGGAATTAAACCAAACGCCTGCAGTATTTGCCATTCAGCCATTGCAGAATCACAACAGCACATGAAATTTTACAGGAGAAATGGGTAAAAAAAGCCTTAAACAGAAGCAAAACTGACTCATCTCCTTATTGCCAAAACCGAGAAAGCCGCTGAGTGTAAACAAACAACAGACATCCTGAAGAAAAGGGGGCGTCACAATTCCTTTTCCTGTTAATAGGCAGATACACAAATCCGTATGGGCAGGATGATCCTCCAGCTACTGCAAGCCAATCTGAGGGAAACAACCAATGCTACTGCAACATTCCCGGCAGCACAGGTGCCACTGGAGGCAAGGGAGCATCTGAGGTGATGATGACTCCCAGTGCAGTGATGGTTCTTAGCTGTATCTGCTGGAAAGCTGTGGCAGCTGCAGGCATGATCCACTCATGTGAGCCACACGTACCTATCTATACCCAGCTGAACTGTTTGGGCAGAATTCACACAGGCGTAACTTCGGCTTTGGCTGGCGAGCACCCTGTCTACAGAACGGGGAGGAAGAGTGAGCCAGAGCACTTGTTTAAAGCTTGAGCTCTCCTCCCCGTCTCTAGAGGCCCACAAAGACTACAATCTACGCATGCTGAAGCCAGGCCTTGTGGGTACCCCTAACTTCAGAGGAAAAGACATAGGACCATAGAGGTACTTAGAAAGATCAAAAGTCATAGTGAAGACAAGCTACATTCTCTGGCAAAATCTATCATCACAAACTAAGATACTATGGAATAATTGCTTTTTTTAATTACTAAAAGCCCTTCTGTTTGAACTTTGCAACATGTTTACCTGTTGTGGAAATGAGGAGGTTGTTTTGCTGAGTATTTTTTACAAGCATCTTTCAGAGATGAAACCACAGGGGCAACCTTAATGCCTGTATCCACAAGGCAGATCTCACAGATTTAAAACACAGGCAACCTGACCTCTTTGTTAGAGCAGCTCCTGGCCCAACACCAACTGTTCAACATCATCACTCTCACAACTTAAATCCTCCCCACAATACCACAGCCGCATCTTCTGCAGTATTTCAAAAGGCAGCTAATAAGCTAAATTTTGCTCTCACTATTTTTCCAAGTCACTGCATTGTTTATAAGAAGACTATTCAAAAGGAGACAAGAAGGATTTAGCACTACCTTCAATGAACGCTACTTAGCATCAGACACAGCACGTGCAAAACTCCACGAAGCTTCACAGGAATTATCTCACAATGGCAAGGGATGCTAGACCGCATGCCATGTACATGAAACACAAAGCCACTGAAAAATGCACTTCAGTAACAAGTCTTAGCCATTTATTTATTGGAAAACAGTAAGTACCATATTGTTTATTAGAATGCACTTAAAATACTGAGTGTATGGATTTAGGATCAGTTCTTTGGGATGTTCTGAGCATGTGTACACAGTTTGCTTTCAAATAAATCACTGTCACATTCAGATATTGATAGTTCCTGATAAAGTCACTGAGTGGATCAGTTCATGCTCTGGCCTATTTTGGTTTCAAATGAGTAAGCTGATTGATACTAAAAGTTTAGGAGTCCAAAGCTCAGGTCACATAAAGTCAGAAACACATCAGCGATAGTATCACACAAGTGACAAAACGTGCCATCCGCCCCTAACTCACATGCTGCTCACTGCTCACAAATGCTGGCTGGCCATCTGACCAACCACTCTTTGTTCTGAGCTAACTTCCTGCTCACCTTCCTGAAACAAACAAGTAAACGGACCCCACACTTGCTCTGTAAGAACACATACTCTTTTCTCCCGTACTAGCCTGAGACTGCATTGACAGGATGAGTGCTGTAGGTTGACTAAGCGTGTGGTGCCTTTTACGTCTACTTCTCGTTCCAGCATGAAAATCAACATTGCACCTGTGCTGTCCAAACTGGGTGTGCACTTCAGAGACAGACAGAAGGGAAGCAGAGAGAGCAGCCAGGATACATTCCGCACTCCACTTCTTCACAAAACACATGAACTACACAGAGAAATGATAATCCCTTCTTAGTGGAAAATCCAAATTTTCAAAATGAATCCCCAAGCTGAAATGAATTACTGTAATAACTGCAATCCTCACATGAGCACTAATCAGAAAGGCACAGCTGACCACCTGCTATGAGGCACCACTGGCACAGCAGCACCCTGCCCCTTATTGCTGCCCTGTTCAGGCAGGGCTAGGTGCCCCACAGAACGCGACAGCGGTGCTGGTAAACACAGGGACAGGAGCACAGCCTGATTGACCGTTGTACAGTCTCGCTACGCACTTCTGCTGAGTGCAGCATAAAAAAAAAAAAAAGGCACTACTGCAGCTCCAAACAGCAGGATGCAAAAATCTAAACCCAGGCCGAGTAATTTCTTCTGCAACTACAGAGAAACACACGGGAAACGATGCAAGAGAGAACAAAATGAATTGTACTGCCCGTGTCAGTACAAACCCATTATCTATGAAGGCTGCAAAATGAGAAACGCAGCATTTGACAATGCTACAGGCTAGGGCAATGTTCTTAACATACTTATAAGTTATTTTATTTAATTGCGAACAAAAAAACGCAGTTACATAATAACACAAGGTAATAACCAAAATATGAAGTCACAAGATTGGCTTACAGCAACAGAGCACGGGGGGGAAAGGCAGTTCGTGCTTTAAATTTTGCTGCATTGTCAGGGAGCCAAGAACCAAAACTGAGGTCTTCTGCTTTTACAAGGAAGGGACGTAACCACCAAAAATTCGGCACGGGACTCTTCATCACCGCCTGCGTGCATCCACATCCCCAAATGATGTCAATCCCTGCCGGCACGTCGCTCATCATAATTCTACACTATTTGCTCGCTAGTGGAATTCAGCCGACAGGCCGACGGCTCAGCCCGTAACCCACCGGGGCCCAATGAGCTCCTCGGAGAGCGACCCCTCCACACCGCCGCCCCCCGCCCAGGGCAGCGCTCCCGGGCACGGCCGGGGTCCCATCCCGCACGGGCCGCCAGGCACAAAGGCGGCACCGCGCAGCCGGGCACGGTGACAGCGCACACCCACGACCCGCCACCGCATCCCGCCGGCCAGACGGGGGCTGCCCGCCCCGGGAAGGGCCTTTCCCGGAGCCGAGGCCGCTACCAGCTCCATCCCGCCTCGCACTTCTCCGCTGGGNTGCCCCAGGCCGCCTGCCTGCCGAGCCCACCCGCGGGCCGCCCGCCCGCTCCGCTCGCACCATCCTCCTCTGCACGGCATCCCGGCCCTCCTCGGCTGCTCCCGCGGGGACATCACCGCACGCAACCCAGCTCACCTCACATCGGGCACGGAGGCGGAAAAAAATCAACCTGTTCTCCTCTTTGCCCCTTGAAGTCGGGGCTGCCGCCCTCACACCAGCTACTCACCAGCGCCAGAGCCTTCGGGGTGATCTTTAAAGCCTTTTTTCCCGCTCACCTGCACAAGAGCTTGGGCGGCACTACCGCTCTAGCAGCTGTGTCTCCTCCCCTAGGGAATATGCACCCTTCACCACCGTCATCTCCAGCCTCTCCTCCTGGACACGGGTTTATGATTTTAACCCCTGGACAAAGAAAGTCACGGTACCACAGCTGTGAAAAGAGCAAGTTTAAAATGCAGTTCAGGATGCGGACAGTGGTGCTCTACACTCATTTCTCCCACAGGTCTTGCAAACCGGCTCACCGAAAATAGTCCACGAGCTGCTGGGACTGCAGGGAACAACAGCATCCAGCAGCAACTTGCTGTGTCTGCATCCACCGGCCAAAACGGCTGAAGAGCAGCTCTTCTTGTCAGCTGGCAGAGGGAAAAGACAGAACAGTCCTGCAGAGGCCCACTTACCCCCTCACCTCATTTTTCTAGATACAAGGTTTTTTTAAATAGCACTTTTTAAAAACCATCCTATTGGAGTGGATTCACATCCACCCACTACTAAATATATCAATTTTTCAAGACTCTTCTGGATGTTAATTTATATCCTAAAGCAAAAACATGTTGATAAAAGCTACAAATGTGTCCAGTAACTTCACAAATGAAGCTAAGTTTGTTTCTAAAACCTTCTTTGCAATCTCCTCACATACAAGTTTCTTTGGATCTAACACTTACTGTGCTTGGTATCGGTGCAAGAAATATTTATTTTAATTTACTAATCAATTCACTCCAAAATACTTTTAGGCACATTGTGGTCTCTAATTTCCACTTGATCATCTCATTTTCTTTCTTAAAGAGGGGAAACAGGAGAAATTAGAATCCTGTACAAGCAGAAACCTCAGAAGGAAAATCAGATTGGATTTGGGGAGGAAAATGTCTTGGTATTTTACAATATTAGTGAAAGAAGAAATATATAACAGTCAGAATTACCCACACACAGTACAAGTTAGTGGGCTAGTTCCCTGTGCATTGAGAATGGGAAGAAAGGGGTGCCCATCATCAAAAAGCAGCTTCAGCTCTTTCCCAGGAGCAAGGCAGATCAAAAGGCATACCAGGTCATGAAGGCCACATGAGCAAGTGTGCATCTCAGGACACTCTTCTGCAGATGTTTTAGAAATTCAGGTGATGTTTGGGCAAGCACACTGGCGCTCTTCATCCAGCAAGGCCATCCACTGATCATAGATTGCAGTGGACCATGATGACAAAGTCCTGCAGGGGGCCTCCAAACGGATATTTGCCTCCTTGTTTTAGATCTGTTTATCAACATTTACACTGGAACTGCCTATAGTATGTGTGTGCTTTTGCCTTTGCACTTTGGAAGTCTAAATGGGAAAGAAAAAAATAGAAATGAAGGAGAGAGTCAGAGGAATGAAAAGGTGAAATTTGCCCAAAGGTCACACAGTAATTTTCTGGAACAGAGTAGAGAGCTGGTCCAAGCCTCCTCACTCTTGATTCATTGCCTCCTCAGAGCTTTTACCCAGCTCCTTTTGCTCTTACTGTGTACTGGTGTAATTCTACATCGATATTAAAATGAGACATGCTTCTCATCTCCAAAGGTGGACACATATGTTGATTTTATCAAAAACATTAAGTTAGCAAAACCTAAAAACTGTCTAAGTCCAGCAGCTCAAACTTCAAGCTGGATTATTAATTTTAGAGGCAGCTTAACATTATGGGTGTGCAACGAGGAGTCAGAACCCCCATGGACACATTTCAGGGCCATGAGATACGAAGCACAAGACCTTGTCATGCACTGGGGACCTGGGAGGAGGAACCCCTTTAGGGAGACAGACCATACGCTTTCCTCTTCACAAGCTACCACCCCTGCTTTTCTTTAAGACTGAAAAGAACATCCTGAATCTCCTATAAGAGAAGGAAGTTAAAAATTGTCCCCTGCTGGAATTTGAGTAAAAGCAGAGATCAAAATTGAGATCAAAATTAAGATCAAGAGGTAAAATGCACACCCACTTCCCGTAGACATACACTTAAGTACTGAGCAGAAGATGAATGTGGCAACTGGTTCAGAAAATGAACCAGGCTTTGAAGAGGACATTTTGCCCTGCTGTTCCTCAAAAGAATGAAATTCTACATATTGGAAATAAAGTGGTTTGGATCGTAACTTTGCATTTTGCTGAAAAGGGGGAGAGTTGCATAACGTATAAGGAGCTTTAAAATTAGACTAAACTTTGGCAGTTCAGATTCTTATCTATATAACAAACAAACCTCTGAATTTCATATGCCTACCTTTTATACACTCCCCAGCCTCCCACAGACTAAGCAAAACAGCACATTTTGCTGTCCCACAGGCTTGTTGACGAGTCCTGGTGTCTTTTCAGACATAAGCTAAGCCCTATTCATGCCTCAGGATGGGTCTGCAGGCAGTATAAGATGAAGACGATTCGGGCAGCAAGTGACCAAGATGCATGTCTGTTTTGCAGGAAATTTTGCACAATTTTGACAGCTAGAGAGTAGTCCTGCAAAAGCAGGAAATGGAAGCAAGAAAAATTTGTCTTGGGGAGGGTGTGGAAAAAGCGAGATGAAGCAAACATATCTTTCCCTACCAAATACTTCTGAGGTACATAGACACATACTCTTGAGTTGGCACAGGGCTGCTTAAGCTTTATATTGCCCCTTGAATCAGTCGAACATAGGAGCACAGACATTATCCTGCCACTGGTTCTGGGTGGCCTTTGAGTAGATAAAGACTGGATGATTGATGAGTGGGAATCCACCACCTTGGCAGAATAGGGTAATTTAGCAGTTCACATGTACATTTGAACATATCCTAAGTTTTTATGCTGGATTCATCTCCAGCTGAGCTACATGCCATGTAAGTACATCTCTTTTCTGCAACTTAGTATTCACTAAATTTTACCGATAAACGCAGTTTTCGCCTAATAAAGACTGCCACTCAGATGATCTCAGGCAGCAATTCTCAATGCTAGGCTCATTTTGTCCGAGTGATATTCTCAGACCTGTCTTCTGTGGCTTCTGACTTTGGATTATTCACTCTGTTGGGACTCAGAACTCTGTTACTGACACACAAAGACTGTCTTTAAAGAGGCACTTGGCTGATGCTGTGTAATGTTTTTTACTGTATTTTGGCTTACATGGATAGGATTGCTCATATCTCAGCTGGATGCCACGCTTACGCATAGCAGTAGGTACTTGTCTGGTGTAGGTGCTCAGATTTCAGGCCCTAACAGAGTGCTTTCTTTTAGCAGCTCTTGGGCAGGAGCTGACTTTGTCTTAATCACTGTAACCTTCCTTCCTTTCTGGCAGCCCAGATCTGAACATTTGGGGAGGCCATGATGGACACCCTCCTAGAACAACTGACCAAAGATTATAATTGTTGGAGAATGGTATGGGGCAGGTGTAGAAGTGATTTCTGCCCTAGCAGGACTGCACCGCCTATCAACATTCTTCTTCAGAGGAGCAGACAGCACGCTGTGCAACAGCCCTAACTCCATCCCCGTTTTATCCTTGGTGTACAGAGAAATTTCTTTGCAGAGGGCCTGAGCTACTAGAGCATTTAACCAACTTGATCAAAAGAATTCTAGCCCCTCCGCTGCAACCATTTGCATGGCCTGATTTTTGCAGTTTCACCTAATTGTTTTATGTGTAGATATACACTAGTTTGACATTTGCCCCTGTTAAGTTCATTTTCCTTGATTCTCTTTCTGGAGCAAATGATAACCAGCTTCAAAACAGAAGGAGGTTAAATATTAGCATTCCTGACAGAAGAGAATCAGTGATTATGAAACATTATTCTACGTGGGCAAACACACTGCATATTTTTCCTGCACAAAGCTTATGATAATGCTACTAAGAGACCAATTATTTTTACAACTAAGGCTCTACTTAATGAAAAAAATTTTAAAAGCATGTTCAATGACACAGAGATTGAGCCCACAAGTTGTTCTGTCACCAATGAAATTATTTTGATGAGTGTTCCTGTAGCTTCTTTGATATGTCCTCAGTGAATGGTGATTTCACATAACAGCTTTTTCTCCCATACCAGGAAAGTGGGGGTGGGAATACCCTTTATCAGAGTCTCTTCTTCTCTACCTGGCTGTCATAAAACTTAAAAGAACTCAGTATATTTGAGACTCCCTCATCTAATATGTATCAGAGGTCTCAACCAGTTTAAAGATTGCATGGATTGCATAAAATTGGACACTCAGTATCTATGCAAGTCTTGTCTTCTTAGGAATCCCTGCTGGAAGAGGGGGATAGTTGCCTCATTGTCTATGAAAAAAGTTGGCCCTACATCATAACTACAACACTAAAGCCAGAAGAGAACAAGAGACCCCTGGAGAGTCAACACCATAGTGATTTGGCTTAATTAACATATATTTAGTTTTAATCTCAAATGGAGACCTCCTCTGAAGAGGGAAACGGAGAAAATCTCTAGTTACAGGAATGGGTTTTGAAGGTACTCTCCCGAGAGGACTAGTTTTGATGAAGTTCACCAAGTTTACCTTTCACACAGGGAGCACTGCTAAATTACTGACCAGCAACTATTAATGTGTCTAGATACATGCCTTAACATTGTGCTAGAACACAGCCAGAGGAGTTTTCCTTTTGATGAGACTGGGTATTCAAAAGGGATGAGTGAATCCTTACAGAAAGGGGATGCTTCTGGTTTTGCCCTGTGCCCAATTTCTGATCTGGTGGTCCCACACCTTCTTGCTGAGGCTTTCCCTTGGTCCTTCAGTACCCACTGTTTACTGGGTTAATTTTCCACCAGCTGAACAGGAGTCAGACCAACAGCTCCCACTGGTACGCTACAGAGAGATGAAGGCATGCGCACAAGCAGTGCTTTCCAAGGAGGAGAAAAATGTTGAAATTTCACCTTTCATGAGTAGTTAAGACTGTTGGATCAGTTCAGACATCTCATAAGATCTCTCCCAGACTGAACTGGAAGAGAATCAAGCCCAAGACGAGCAGGGGTATTCCTCTTACCTTGTGAAAGCACACTAAGCCAAAAATCACTGTGTACTCAGTAGGGTGGTGAAGATCAGATTATTCATGCCTGCATCCAGGCCTTGAAATTTTTTTTTTGAAGATGCCAAATGCTCAGTTGTTTTGGCCTCCCTCTCAAAGGTTTCCAGACAAATCATTAATTATTTACATTTTTCTCAACACTGGCCCACCACTGAGTAGCAGGCCTGTTTTAACTAGATTGGAGTGAATAGAAGAGCTCATCGTCCGCATTCATTTGGCTGATAAACAATTCAGAGGGCTGAATTAACAGATGAAGGCAGATGGGCTTATGGAATAAAGGACGGACACAGAGAGAGGTTATATTGAGAGAGCAGAAGGATTGGAAAAAGATCAACCAAAAATGGGCCAGCATGGTAAGCCATATGTCTCTTCTAAACATTTTTTCTGCTCTTGTTGTTTGATTGTCACAGTGCTTCATAACTATCAGTTGTTTTGTTCTGAGATTTTCAGGTTTTTGTTGGGTTTTGGGTTTTTTTGCAGGAAATGCTTCTCAAGAGTCCAAGCAACCAACAGCATGTACACTCCATTTCATATGGGGTGAATATCTATGTTATTTTTACGGATCTATAAAATAAAAATTGTATTTATACAGCTATAGTAAGCACAGATTCACAGCCACCCTCAGCCATTCTGTAATGTCAGATCCACCTCCCCATGCAAATACTGCAGAGATAAGTCTGGCATGGGTTCAGTTGCCACTGTCTTCCCTCATCTGTCAATATATCCTACTAATAGAATGGAAAAGAAGTGGATATTCACTTAAATAGCATATCCCTTCCAATTGCAGCCAAAAGAACCTACTATGACATGTCATAATCATTCAGGACAGATGTCCTGAGATTATACAATGCCCTCTACAACATTTCTGACAGACTTTGGTGGATACCAGCCATGCCAGGTTTAAACTTCAGTGGTCAGTAATAAAACATCAGCTTGAATCCTCACCCTAAAGCTGGGAAAAATTAAACTAAATTGCGTTCAAATGCTTAATTTTTTCACACTTAAAACTATATCAATTTTCTTAATAAATTACTTTAATGAATGGGAGAAAAAAGAGAGCAATAAGACAAAAACAAAGTTGCATTATAATAGCTTACAACTTTCTTCCCTAGCACTGTGGTGTAGGCTGTTTTCTCATCTTCTGTACTATCAATCCCTTTGCAGTTTGCGGTCAGCAGGGCTCAGGGCTTTGTCACCTGCAGAGGAGGATAACAAGGCTTTATCCAAGCTGTTGCTGGCCCTACAGCATTAGCTGCTGCTCCTGGCCACGAGTGCTTCCTGCTCTCCTGGTTGAACCTTGCACCACTGTTTGAGCCCTGCCTGCTCCTCCAGCTCTGCTCTTGCACATCTTGCTCTCACCCTTGCTCTGCCAGTTCTTCTAGCTCACCATGAAAGTTTTGCTTATTGATGCTTCTCATTTCTATCAGCATTTCAGCTGCAAGGTCTCCCTACCAAGGTCTCTGCAGACATTGCAAATCCTTTTAGTCCTAAGTTCCACCTAAAACCATGTTCTCAAACTTGAAATTATGCCACCACATCGTTGTACCTGCTGGATACTGAGAAATGACTACTGCATATACGTAATTTGTCTTACCTCTGCCTTTGAAGTACAAGTGACATGACGGCGCTCAGCTGGAAAGACAGAGGGCCAGGTTTACAAAACTTTGTTGTACGAGCTTGCAGGGGGTCTTTGGCATCTACTAGGTTTACAGGGCACCTTTCTCTGCCTTTAAGTGCTCACACAATTTCTGGTCTCTGCTTACAACCAACTCATACATATTCAAGGAATTCTTGCTGCAGAGAAGTCCTTGAAGTTTTCATGCATAACTCCCTTTTCTTGTAAGTTGCATTAATTACATCAGGAATGTTCATCAGCCCCAGTAATCATTTCAGCAGTTTTAAACTAAAAGATCAGCCTGAAAAACCCTATAAGCAATGCTTTTATGCTCAGTGGGAAGTACAGCTAAATCCTTTGCTTTCAACAGTTTGTCTTAAAAAGACAGTACCATTAGCTGTCTCAGCTAATGACTAGGAAACATAGCAAAGTTATATTCCTACATAAAATAAACATTTATGTTATGTACCACTGAAAAATATGCCAATATGAGAGACACATTAGGTCTACTCTGTGTACACAAATGCAGAACAAATCCTGTCTTCTCATGAGTGCATGTGAAGCAGCAGCAAAATTAAGGCCTCAGCAGTTCTGTGTAACTTGAGTCACACCTGAGATTTCCTTCTGTATTTATGATGAGCCTCTTTAATCCTATCTGTTCTCTGAAGCAGGGCATTGAGAAAGTCCATGTTCATGGCTCCAGTTCACATCTAAGGTAAACTAAGAGCTGCTCTTCAGCCAGCAGCCCTATATTCAATGTAGCATTAGGGGATAGGCAAGGCTGATACTTGGCTCACACAATAGTAGCAGAGACTATTCTCTATGGGGAACTCAGCAAATGTGCTGTTAATAATGCTCCAGACTTGCAATTCAGCTGTATTGTCTCTGCAAAGCTTAACAGGAGTAAAAAGCAATAAAACTATTTTGACACTGTTAGCAGATGTGAATGACTACACACTGTTCTATTGAGAAAGTTGGAGTTGCACGCGTTACATCCTAGAGCTTATCCATACACAGTTTGAAACAGAAGAAATGGGGATAGAATTATGGACAAGTCATACAGAGCAGCAGCTGAAGTCCCCTCTGAGCCATGTGTACAGGACAAGCACTTAGGGTTGATTTCTGAGCCCTGTAAATCAGTACTAAGCGGTGTACCAGTGCCTCTACGAACTACCAAGACACCTGCAAGGAGTCATGAGACATTATAAAATAGTTGTCTTTCGTGCTGTGCAGTTTTAAAGGGGCTGTTCCCAGGTTCTCCTGTCCCTGGATTCCCTCTTCATTTCATTGCATAAAGGGAAGGAATGGTCAGTATTGCATCCCATCTCCCCATCACAGTTCATTTTTGTGCAAGGAGGAAATTGCATAGCAGTAATTCTTTCTGTAAGACTGATGTTACAGAGTGCTTGCATTTTCCTGCCAACACAAGAGTCTTCACAGAACGGATAAGAGTGAGTGCCAGGGGCAGGGTCTGAATCCATGGTGAAAATGACATCTGTTGGGAAAGAAGGCTTGATCCAGAAGTGATAGAGGACAATTGATACCTGAGCAAGAAGAATGTTGTAAGAGGCACTGAACACCCTGTGCATACAGTATGTGCACATTCATTAAAGTGTTCTTCAGCCTTTGATATCTTCCAGTTTTTAAAGCATTTTAACCTGCAGTTGAAAAAAGCATTATTGCTGTAGGACTAAAATCAGATATATCCCACTGCTTTATATCCAGAATAATTCATTACTGAGACCAGAATCTGTCTCTAATTACAATGAAAAAAGTATCAGTATCAAAGTTCAGCACTACATCGTTTGAGATACACACAGATGGATAGATTCTTAATTCCTACGTAAGCACCCATTCTAGTGCTCTTGCACTTCCCAGCCAAGTAGTAAACTTGCTGGTTTCAGTTGTAATATTTGAGATAAAATAACTGTAACATTTCTTAAATGTTTTTTAATGTTTTTTTAAAAGTCTACAAAAAAATTAATTTCCCTGTGATTAATATCTCTGAGGCTTTGTACTTCGGAGCAGGTCTAAGGAACTGGCTGAAAGGAGGATGTCTGGCTTCACTATAATCCAATGATTTTCCATAGAGCTTGTACACATCTGGCCACAGATGGATACTGTTGTATATATAATCGAAGTACTTAAAGAAGAGAGGAAATACAGTCTCCACCACCATTAGTCAGAGCTGTCTGGATAACTCTATAGACCAGAATTCCTTGTGGACTTCAAGGCCTCACTAACCTTTGTCCCATATCAAAACTCTTCAGGGTGTCAGGTGGCACACATGTTCTCAGCTGTGGTTTAACATCGCAAGAATTTATCCTACAACAATTATTCAGCTGCATCCTGTTGGCCTAGAGCACTATTTTTCCACAGAAGTTTTCCTCAGTTTATAAGCTTTCACATTCTGGGCTGCTAGTGCAAATTTCCACTCCTGGGAAGCCTGGGGCAGCTAATGGAACACAACTTGTCCTGATAAACTCTATGTCACTGGCAATTTTTTTTTCTTTCTTTTTTTTTTTTTTTGCAGAGCTGATTAAGTATTAAGTCTGACTGACCTACAGAAAGCTGCAACATTTCTGTTTGAAAATGACTCCTACCAAAAATAACTCACTACCAAAAATAAAATTAATAATGCAACACCCCTTTTACTCCTAAACCTAGCTGAGACACCCTGCCTGATGTTCAGACATTTCTGGATAATAGTGCAAGAGCCTCAGGACAGGAGTTATTTTTTCCATATAGCTGCTTTAAATAGTGTGGTGATATTTTTAGTTTTACTGTGCTCATACTGTTTAAAATTGTATTATTTTAAAATAGCTTCTGCAGTACAGGGTTCCCCGCTGTGGAAAGAAAATTGAGTTAAGCTTTCACACTCAATATTTCTATAAATCTGATGCTTTATACAAAAGAAACTGTGCATCCAATTATCCCACTCTCAGATTTATCATTTGATAAAAGTGTTTCCTCATAATTTTCAGCTTTTATCCGAAATGTGACTTACAATACCTAGTACAAGTCAAAGCAAACCAGCTAAATACAATCAGGAGTACAGAAAGGGAAAAAAGGATTCTTGCAAAATCCCATAATGATTTTGGCTAGTACCCAGAATCAGTAATAGAATTTGCTTTCTACAACACTATACTTTTGGTCCTATAGGAAAAGTGATCATTTCACCCATTGCTGGAATACACTAGAAGATAATGCAAGCAGATAACGACTGATGTCTAGTGACAATACAGCAACTCTGGGTACTTGGAGCCAGGTCCTGGCTCTGTCAAACTTCCCATACAGCCTTGGGTAAATCAATTTACCTGCTGTGTCTGTTCCTTAGGTGTAAAATGAAAACATTTCTTTACCCAGGGAAATGTCACTAAACAATAAAATGAAAAGGGTTGTGAGAATGTCAGGTCAGATACATGTTACGAGTAGCAGGGATCATGGAAGTGTTTGGACAGACAGGACAGACTGAGGTGCACAAGAGCACAGGAAATTAACTTTTTTCCAAGGGTATTAAAGTAACGAGTGTAATTAATTTTGTGTGGCAGTCTTTGCTTTTCAAGGTCTGAAAATAACAAATTAGTTGCAGACTGGAGCCAAACTTAAGTCTAGTTCTTTATTATTAAATCAATGTTAACATAATATAGAAGCAGATTATTATATACTGAAGGTTTTTAGTTTGCAGTATTCTTAAGGTAAAAATTCATGAAATACCACAGCAAGATTGCTTCATGACCTCTAATATTTCCAAGTATCTTGAAGAAGAAAACAAGTGACAGGCACAAGCTGCAGAATTGTAACTGAAAAACAAGCATTACCAATTTTCTCAGTTCTCCAAAGGCAGACCCCTTGAGCTACCTCAGTAATCCTGATTTCACTATCATAAACCCTTTTGATTTATCCCAGATACACCTAACTGTATTAGGCAACAAGAGAAGAGAGTACATAAAACTTCTTCAGGAAGAGGTGAAGAATAGAGACTGAGCTATGCAATCCCTATTTTTTATTGTAGTATTTATGCTCCTTCAAATGATAGATCTACAAATCTAAAAAACCTCAAATCTGGATACAAGCAGGAGAGTCACTGAAGTAGAGGTCTTCATTCTGAAAGTTTCTAGAGTTTTATATTGGACAGAAGGGACAACTAGTGCAACTTCACTGAGGTTGACAAGTGAAATAATGGGAGAATTTTGCTGTCTTCTGTTGGATGTGTAATTACCAGATAGGAGTCAGAAGCATGACTGCTTATGAAAAAGCAATATATCAGTGACAGAACATTCATTTCCTTTGAACTTTGGGGTTTTTCAGGTTTCTTTTTTTTAAGTCATGATGTTGATACTCCTGCTCAGCCGTTATTTGTCATTATCATCCATACGGAAAATACAGCCAGAGACCAAAGGCCAGCTAGTCAAGTGTGTGCTTTCTGACTATTGTCAGCAGCAGATAACCAGAAAGAACCAAGCAAACAGGATAAACACCACATGCAGTGCAGATCATTGCACTTCATGACCCAGTGATGCAATTTCATAGATCATTTATGCTTGTATAAAGATGCTGGTCTGTACCATAGGTGTGCTGATTCTCCTTCAAGCCAGTCTCTGCAAGGATATGCATCCCTCCTGCGTGTACATGGGGTTTGCCATAATTCTCTTCTTCCTTTAGACATTCTTACAAGGTTTCGTGAAGAATATACAAAAGAAATCCAAGGACCTACCTAGGGATGCTTTCCTCATATTCCTCTAGAAGTGCACAGAACAAAATAATTTTAAACAAAATAACTAAAAAAAAAAAAAATAATTTACAATCAGATTCTTGTCTTTCTTTTCACTGCTGAGTCCCTGTCTCAGAAAAAATCCTAAAGAATTTCTAAAAGTACAAATTTTTACAGCAAAGATATGATAGAATCAGACTTCCGGGGATCATTTGGAATACATCCACAGATATCTAAAATTCTTGGAAGTTCTTTACTACACAGGAATTATTTTATGTACATGTTCTTCCTAAACAGAGCCATTCTATGTAATCCATTGTTGTCATTACTACCCAATCTGTTATGTCTCATAATACTTTCCTAATCAGGAAGTGTCTTATTTTATGATTAATCCACAGGAGATATTTGGAAGTGTTTTCTCTGAAGTACATTTTTTTCTAATCCTTTCTTAAAAGTGTTTTTAAAAATATATAATAAAATAAAGATATAGAAGTGACCAAACTTTAGATTGGAGACTAGCTTTTACAAGGTTAACTTTTTCATGGCTCAACACTAGTTTTACTTTGGGTTAGGGTGTACATTCTGGATTATGCCATCTGATTATTTTAACCCTTGTTTCACAACTCAATCCACTATAAAGAGACGTGTAATAAAGCAGGGAAGTTGGAAGTATTCAAACAATTTGACAACTTTCTTTGACCTGAAAGAAAATATCTAAGTTTGGGATAAGCTTATTGTTCAGTGGCTCAATTATTATTTTACAAAAGCTTTTTTTTTAAGTGTATGCAAATAGCCAGACCAGAAGTACTGTGTCTAAACATATGCTGCTAGAGCAAAATATAAAATATTGACATTTATTGATTATTAATATTTTCTTGATTATAGATCCTCTTTGTGTTATTTCCTTCATTATTTCACATCATGGCTACAGCTCCTATTTCAATCTCTTTCAGTAGGCTTGAATTCTGTCTTGATATTACATTTACTGACAAATTCCAGCTCACAGTAGAGGATGCCAGTGCCATTTCCTACTTTCGTATACATACAATTCTTGCACTTCAGCTGTTCTAGAAAACTGAAATTGAACCAAACTAGCAGGTTCTCTCTTTGTAAAAAGAGAGATATGGCTTGAGATATGGCTATTGTGCAAAGTCAGTGACAGTAGGATAACTTTGGAAATAGATGATGTCTTATAACAAGAATTGGATGTTATCCTTCAAAGTTCAGAGCAAACGTTTGGTTAAAAAATCTTTTTCTGTTTTGGCAACCTTTTTTATCACTGACTCGAGAGCCAATCAATTTGTGTGAGCAAGGAGAGGTTATTTAGAAAAGAATACAGTGTTCATAATTTTTCTCCAGACTTTGAAAGTCACAGAGCTACAGAGCAGCAACAGCCACAGCTCAGGCTGCGTGAGAAAGGTGCTCAAGGGACCCTATTCACTGCCTGGAAATCCAGGATACTTTTATACCAACCTTAGGTAGGGTCAAGAAGCAATCTGTCAACAGATAAAAGTACACTGAATTACATAGTGGATGTTACTGTCATTGAGTCCTCTGACTCAGCAATGATACACACTGCTGGGTGCACTAGAGATTCCTCTGGTACCTCAGTGCTTAAATGCATTTGCTGTGAAATACTGAATGAGTGTCACTGGGACTCAATTTGAGCAAAATAACAGCTTTGCTGCAGTCCTGCATCTACCCTATTTGCCTCTTGAGCAGTCTCTCCGCAGATCCATTCCCTGTAAATAGCATACACATTCAGACTGCTCCAGGTGAACGTTTCATAGCTCTAGTGTAGGAATAATTACCACAAGAAAATGAGAAATTAGAAGAGTTCTGGAATGCCAAAAGAGTTTGGAAACTCAGGTGGAAAGTGGAGATGGTCTATTAGCGCTGAAAGGTATCATCCTTTCAAATACGCATCAAATTTAAATGGAAAGCCAAAAGTGGAAGCTGAGATCTTGGTCAAACCACTCCAGAAACCCAATACAGAAAAATGCATGTTAGTCCATACTCTGATGCAATCACATTTTAAACGGCCTTGAGCTCTGCAAGAAGCAACTTTCAAACAAATTGTACTATGTTGCACATATGTGATAGAGAGCAGAGGCTTTATATCAGCAAGTTGCAGCAAATCCCAAGTGCTGTACACCCTACCTATGTTTTCTGACCATGTGTTACTTAGAGGCATGTCCAGATATACAGCAGCCAGCTATTTGATCAATCTGATGTCTGGTATGACAGAAACAGTATATCCCACAAATAGCTTGTTATGATTTTGAAAGCATATGGCAGAACAATGAGGCTCTGTCACCATTAAAACAAACTCCTTGTTAAGGCTGTGTAAGTTAGGTACCTGTCCCAATTTCCTTTATACTTACATATGTGTCACAGATTAGTATAAATATGCCAGAAGTAAAACCTTGAATCTAAGAACTTCCAAACTCTCAGGATTCCTACAAGCAATCAGCATTTCAGTGGACTTTCCTGAAAATACTTAAAATTACTGATTTTCTTAAAGTGCAAACTTAACAAGAATCTCCTCTTGTTACAATATCTCAAGGTGAACACCCTCACATGGGAAAGCCCTGCCATTTCTTTCCCATTACCCTTGCATTTGCACTAGCTTTGGTCTGCTTCTGAAGCAGCATTTTTTTCCTTGGCTGCTTCAAAACAGCTTCTCTACTGAGATCTGTTCCACACTTCAATCTTTATAAAGACTGAATAATGAAAGAGCTTCAAACTTCCGCTCCTTGAAGTGTTAGGTCTCTTCAACTGTGTTATATCCACAGGTGTCCCAGATTCAGGAAAAAAAGGAAGAGCAAAAAGACTGCTACAAGGAAAACAAAGGTAAAAATCATGTCCTTTCACAATTTACTTGAATCTATCCCTCAATTAGGAGATATGCATCAGAGGGATTTGGGCATAAAAATCTGTCAGAATTTGTCGCCTTCCTGGAAACATGGATATGTAAGTCTCAATAGGAACAAACAAATGGGGAAATAACCTACTAACCATTGTAGAATTTAATAGTTCTATCTCTTGGTCATTGGATTGATATTTCAAGATGAGAGTTGAGGGTAAGGGAGAATAAAGTTTCTTGGGAACACCTGCTATTATCATCCTATCGGCTAGTAAGGTGGGGGTGGGGTTAGACTTTAAGAAGGCAGTCAATCACATCAGGAACCTGTGTTTTCCTGCCAGAATGGCATTAGAGCAATATGCAGGCAGGTGACTTGAGCCCTGCACACCACACAAGTCTGACTATGGGAAGCATTGTCTCCCCAGCATCATGTTCTGCCATTCTTCAAACCAAGTAAGACTTTGTCACAATGCTGTCTGACTTGTGCTGATGCAGGAGTTAAGATTTTCTAATCACTTAGACCTTCCCGACATTCTCTCACGAGTCTTTAGCCCTTTTCTTATCACAAAATTCACAGACTGGTTATCCTGTCAGTCCAAAACTTTCCTGTTGTTGCTTTGACACCCGTTATCTTAACTAAATGCCCCAAAAATATAATAGTAGTATTTTAATATTTCAGTAGCTATTTAGGGTGAAGTAGGTGAGCATTTTCTTTTTTAAACAAAGTTACAAGTTTGTACAAGTTTCTTCCAACTGGATAAGCAGGACCAAAAATTGAGAACAGAATGCTAGCCAGCCCACAGAGCCTTAAGATAATGGATAGCTGTGAAGTGAAGGCAAACAATGATGGTGTGAAGTTTGGTTTACGTCTCAGACAGTTGAAGTATCCTTCCTGTAAGTGACTCTGCTGGGGCACATTCAATAGCCAAGATCATGCCAAAAATCGGCAAAGAAGTTGGAACAAGAGAAGTAATTCTAATTCTCTAATTCCTCTGAGAGAGATTTAATTTTCCTCAGATAGCATTTTAAGTCAGACCACTGAAAATTGGTGAAAATGTTGCCCCTTCTTTTCGAGGTACAAAAAAGGCAGGCATAAGAATGTTTCTTTCTCCTCTTCCTTCAACATGTTTTCTGCGTCTCTAAATTTGGAGATTTGTTGGTTAATTCTAGCTTGTGACGTAGTATTGCAAGATGCCGTAAAATTTTGAATGCGAAGCAAATCCTTTACTAGTTTAGTGGAGCAAATCTTTCCTGGACATCAGTGGTATTTCTGGGGTAATTAAAGTGAGTAGGATTTAGCCCAGTATATATTCACTGAACTACAGTAGCTGGAACTGGAAAATACAATAGAAATGCATAACATATTGGTAAAAACCATTTCAGGTTTGCATTTCTTTTTCAGGTTATAATTAATAGGGAAGCCCCTTTAGAAGTTTTTAAGTTGTCCTAATGACTGTCCATGTGAATCAATTTAAAATTGCAATTCTTTAACTCAGCTAGTGAAGGATGTGTATCAGACTCCCATCAGCATTTGTTAGCTGTCTCACTAGATTATTCAAGGCATAACAAGATATTTTTGCCCTTCCATTGCTTTATTTGATGGAAATGCAATTTCCTTCTGCCAGTCACAGTACTGATATATAACAATAATGGCTCATAAGACTACTTTGTAATACATTTGTCATAACCTATATTATAGGGCACTCAGCTCATTTACACTGACAATTTAAAACCATTCAGTAGTTTCTCTGATTATCAGCTAGGAAAAAAAAACCCTCAATATTTATTTTTAAAATATTTTCAATGAGACTCCATGAGTCTTCCATGTCATTCCCAAAGACTTAAGATAATGTCTGAAGAGGATGGGATTAAGTTTTCAGAAAAAAAAAAAAAAAGAAAAAGAAAAAACCCCAAAACCAACAGAATTTTCTTTTATCTTGTCCTTCCCCCTTTAAAAGGAGACTTAGCATACTTGAGAGTACAGTCTACCACATACTTGGTGTTGCTGAGTTTGGGGACACTGAGAGAGACCCCATGGCCAGTACCTCATATGCAAACTAAACAACAAGGATGTCAGCAGCTGCTTTGAAAAACCACAGCAGATAGAGTATCTCTGTGGAACACGGAGCACAGATTTGAATTCACCATTCCCCTGCTCAGTTTTGCCCTTCCTAGTGTGGCAGGATGCCCATCAGAGGAGCAGGGCTGCCCAGACCTGTCCTTGCTCCACCCCAGCTCCAAGCCAGAGCAACACAAGCTCTGCCAAGGCCATGCAAGGAGCCTTTGGGATCACAGAGACCTTGCATCAGTTTGGTGTGTCCAGGTGGTTTAGAACACTGGTAAAGCAGATCTCAGTCTGCCTGTAGAGGACTAAGCAGATGGATCATCCTCTAGTATAATCTAGTTTAAGCACAGACTTCGTTCAGACATAAGAGTCCAGCATTTGGGGCACAATGTTGTTACAGATGCTCGGTCACAGCAGTGTCCAATATGAATGCACCAGGTAACTTTTGCCCCTACCTCGAGCTGAGGCATTCCACATTTGGGCAATAGTTTTTAGTGTGCTTATGTTACTTTCTTCAAACACTTTCATAGTCCACAAAAAACCACCTGTATTAGTATGTACCTGTATTAGTCACAACAAAAGTGTTATAACAATGCTGCTTGAGTATCTCCCCATCCTTCTGGGGGTACTGAAATACTTTTCAAAGGCTAAAAACATTTTCAATTAAAAATAATTCATGCCAGCATAGAGATGCTTGTAAAGATAAAGCATTATTCCAGGATACAGCATAAGTGTAGACATCAGGTAGCTGGGTTATATGTAGCAGCTACTATAGATACAGGGTTTAAAGAATGGTGCTCTTTGTGAGTCAAACCCTCTCTTCTCAAAGTCTTACAGGAAGGAATAACGAGAAGCCAAATATTTCCACAGTCACAGCCTTTCATTTCTGACCTATTTATTCGATCATCGGAAGTGTCTTGATAACGTGACAAACTTGATTCCCTTTGCCCACACCATCTCAGAGTGAACTAGTACAAAGAAAAGCCTGGGGTGTAAAGGGGCATGGGTTACTTCAATCAGTGAGACCTAGAAGCACAGAGAGCTTCTACCACCACATTCGGAGTACAGAAAGCCTGAAAGCCTTGGGTCTTTGTCAGTCTCCAAACCTTTTCATGAAATGCCACAGCTCATCCCCTGCAGTGACACATTAGACACCAGGCTTCTGCACGAGCCCTGCCCTGGACTGATGAGTGTGGGAACCACACTATCCTTTACACGGTGGAAAGGCTCCCTCTGAATCGTCATAAAAACAAAACATATGCAGCCCTCTTGAAGGTGGGGATGGGATTAAAGGCTCCATACTACTGCATTAAGTGAAGAGTTGATAGAGACCTCAACAGGCAACAGCTTTCTGCTCTAGTTTATGCCTGAATAAATCTGGATGCAGCCTTAACACTATGGGGTTTATTGTCCCCTACAGCAGTTCAAGTGAATTTTGCCCACTCACTGCCTACAGAAGGTGTACCAACATGAAAGAGCCGCAAGTAATCTACTTTGACAAGAGCTGCTGTAACGAGTCACAAGTTCTTATCACGCCTTTGAGCCACACCATTAGCTCCAAGATATGCTGTTTTCAGAGCAGTAAGATGCAGCCTGCCCTTCTGCAGTCGTAGCTATCTTTCAAAAATAGAGAATACTTCCCACCCCTCTTTGTAAAGATGATTATTTTAGAAACTCTGTTTATACCTCCTCATAGTCAACTACATGAGTAAGATGTGCAATCTCTAAAACTGACACTGTACCCCCCTTGGATATGTCTATACTTGCACTCAGTAGGTATTCTGTTGAACTGGCAATAAAAAGCAAGGTGTGGTGCTCTAACCCTTTGGACTCTTCCTGCAGAAACCCTGCCTCAGCTTCTTGATAGATGTGGCGTATCTTGACTCTGATGGAATTGGCATTCCATGTTTTTGAATGGCATTAGCTAGCTGAAGAGCAATATCTTGTCTTCGCATCATAATTTACAAAGTGTTTGTGTGTTGTTTGGGGGTTTGTGGGTTTTTTTGTGGTTTGGTGGTTTTTGGTTGTTTTTTGGTTTTTTTAAATATCCTGTCAAATCATTGTACATTAAGCCAAGACTGCTTTTCAACTATCACTGTGTTTTTGAATGTCCTCTGTGAGGATTTCAAAGGATCCCTTACACTGAATGCAAAATACAGAAGCCATCTGAAAGAACCACCCACCATCTTAATCACTTGCTGATGATACATCATATGATCTCCTTCTTTAGACAACTTTTATTCCTTTCACCTGCACTGCTATATATTACTGATAGCTTTGCAATGCTACTCCATTGCCTCTAATAAGTCTTGCAAATATCTCTTTAAGCATACTGGTACGAAAAAAAAATAATTCCATGTACTTAGCTGTATGGAAAGGTGGGATTAGGCAGTTCCTTTGTTGGCATCACGTACATAGTTTAGGTGGAAAAGTCTGGTTTAGATAATTAGATCAGATTCTTGCAGCCATTAGCCCACCATTACCCTACATTACCTGTGGCAGATTTGTAGCAGCTAAGGACCAGCCAGTATTTTAACAAAACATTTAATTAACCTGGGACATATTCATACACCTAGATTTCACCATTGATTAAAAATGTGTAGCAGCAGTTAAGCATTGTGTTTAATGAGCATACTAATGCAAGGTTAAATAAGCACATTAGTTAGACTACCATTTTGTCACTCATTACATGAATCTTGTTTTCTTTTAGAGCACAAGGTTTTGTTTCTGGTCATGTCTAAATATATGCAGCCCCAAAAGCATTGTTTCCTGGAGGAGCAGTACAACTATGCAAGCCACTGACCTTTTTTGTGGCTTTCACAGCAGTGACAGTAGCTCTGAGCTTCCCCGTGCTTTTTTTCTTAGTAGCTCAAGAACTCTAATTCAGCTTTTAGGTACAAGACGTTGATTAATGAAAAGAGAGGGTTTTCATGGACGCTTATGCAATTGGTTTCTGGAACTTTTATGCCAGAAGTTGTTTCATGGGAAAGGAAAAGAGATTTAGTCTGACATTTGCTGTCATGAGGAGGAACTAAGTAATGGGGTAGGCTGCTCCAGATACCATTTTTGAGGGAAATCTTGTCCTTTCCTAGTATGTAGAGGGACTTATTCACCAGGCCAAGCAGAATAGAAAAAGTCCCTTTTATGGGCAGGAACAGACATCTTCTTTCTCTGCAACATGAACACAGTATAACCAGAATTTAAACTGCTCCTTACAAAAAAGAAAAACCCTTCAAGTTTATTTCTCCACCCTCCCAGGTGCATTTTCCTTTGCTAGGGATAACTTCCTTCATTCTAAACATCAAAATAATAATGCAAATTTACAGAAGAGCAGCTATTTAGAACAGCAAAGATGGGGAATGACTAGACTGACTCAGACATGTGAGGAAAAGACAGGGAGCTGCCAATACTATCAGAGAGCAAAGCATTTCAAAACCAGGAGAAATTTGGTAAGGTGAAAAACCTTAGTGAGAAATCCAGACAAATCACATAGAAAACTATCGCAACACTCTGTGCATTTTAGACCAGTTCTGCAACTGGTTCATTAATAGAATTAATTATCATTAGGCAAGGATCCATCCTTTTGGGGTTTTTTATTTAAATGGAAGGATATCAAGGAAGGGGATTTCAGTTTGGATGGAAGCTGTGAATGCATGATTGGCATACATAGCGTTAGAGGCAATGCAAATCAAATCAATTTTCAAGACCAATTTCATTTGTAAGTGACATTTGAAAAGAAAAAAACCCAAAACTGTTGTTCAGGAAGTGGTTTGTATTAGCAGAAGAAATATTTGAGAAATGTGTACCCCATTTAAACGTGAGGTTTTCTGGATCTCACCCTTTTGCTTAAATAATTTCTACTGCATCTCTAGAAGAATGGTCCACTGCAGCTTCTTCCACTGGTAGAGACTATTCTACATGTCTGGCATCACCCAGGCTTGCTGGGAGCACATTTGTGCTGTTAAGATCCTGAGGACAGTCAGACTGGGTCAAACCTCCACCTGTACCCTGTTTTTCCAGCAGTGGCAGGTGCTCAGCAGGGACACAGATAATACCTTGCTGTGAGGTCTAAAGGAATTATCTTCCACCGCTTTCCCTGTGCCCTGATAATCATGTTACCACCCCTACCTACAGCTCTCCTCACTTCACTGTGCTACCTTCCCCCTGCTTCTACTTCTCTCCACAGATTTGTTTTCACTGGGAGTTAGCAAGAGCGATATAGAGAGTTCTTCCTCCCCATAATTGCCTCTTAAGACTCTTGCTTAGGGAAAAATTAAAAGAAACATGGCAAATACAGAGTAATCCTTTCCCTAGTGTGCCCCCCAGGCAGTAAAGAGTTGAAGGACTTCTGGAACTAAAAAACATATCCATGTTGACACCATTATGTTCACCATCTGCAGCTGGTCTTTTACTCTTTTTCCTCTAGACTTTCTACACTTCTGGCCTCTACAACATCCTCTGCTAATGAGTTCTGCCACTTCCCTGTGCCCTCTCTGGAAAAGTAGTTTTCTTTCTGAAGCCATGCTCCAACAGAAGAGCCTGATGAGCAGACATTCACTGCAGACTCTCCAATCATCCACGACTGAGACTTTACCACATCCTTTCTTCAGCTTGAGGGAAAACTGAAGATTCGCAAATTGTACCTCCCTTGAATGAAAACAATCCTGTAGCAGGATATTCTGAGGAGACTGCCCCCGACCTTTTTCAACAACTGTCTGCTCAGAGGAGTAGTGAGACCTGCAGATCTGCCCACAGCCTGTGGGCACACCACAGTTTATCTAATGGCATGATGATGTTTCCTGAATTTGCTCACAACTCCTTTCCTACAGATTTCTAACACTTTATTTGATTTTTAACCACTCCTGACACTCCCAGAGAAGTCTCTAGAGTAATACCTGAGCAGTAATTACTGGAAGCTTACTTTTCTTACATTACATACACTATAGGGATTTCTTGCTCTTATCCCATTTTCTTTCCTATCCCAGTAAGTCCGATACTGACAACTATCATTATTTTTATGCCTGGTCATAATCCCCAGCCTGTTTACCTTCAAACCACTGTAGTCTACTGTGGTGTCATTTTGGTGTGCCCTCATAGCACAGGAGGAACCATGAAAAGGGAGCTTAGTAGGAGGTCCAGCTTCCACTGCAAGCTGAGTTGGTGCCACTGTGCAGCATAGGTAAGCCAGACAGACAAGAAAACGAATACCCTTTCAGACTGCTTTCAGCTGCTCTGAGTAGTACCAGTTCCTTGTCCATTTTCCACTAGTAGTGCTGAAGGCAGCTTAAAGTAATTCAATTTACAAAAACAGGCGAGGACTATTCATGTTGTCAGTCAAGTCCACATGTGCACAGCTGTGCCTCTACATAGATTGCAGCATCTCATCTTTTGCGTAACAGGCCATGGGACTTCCTCGAATTATTTCATGTTCAGAGAATCGTTAAGGGTAGAAAAGGCCTTAAGATCATCAAATCCAACTACCAATCCAGCACCACCATTAAACCACATCAGGTACCATATTCACATGTTTTTTTAGCAATTCCAGGGATACTAGCTCCACAGCTTCCCTGAGCAGTCTATTCCAATGCTTTACAACCCTTTCCATTTAAAAATTTTCCTAATATCCATTGTAAGCCTCTCTGGTGCAACTTGAGGCCATTTCCTCTCATCCTGTCACTTGTCACCTGGGAGAAGAGACTGACCCGCAACTTGCTACAACCTCCTTTCAGGAACTTGCAGAAAGTGATAAGGTCTCTCCTGAGCCTCCTTTTCTCCAGGCTAAACAACCCCAGCTCCCTCAGCCACTCCTCATCAGACTCCAGCCCCTTCACAGCTTTGTTGCTCATCTATTCAAATTAGAGTTTAATCTTTCAGACAAGCATTCATCCCTGGCTTAAAGATGCCCAACAGATTTCACAACAGGCTAGTATCAGTATTCAGACTCAGAATTCGTGCAGCTTTAGTGTTACTGCTGGTATTTCTTCTGGTCTTTTTTGCTAGACACGAGTCCTCTAACTCTAGTTTTGGTCCCTGATAGCATTTGCTAAGCTTAAGAGGCAAAGTTCCAGGACTTTCACTATAAATCTTACTTTCTAGCCCTTCTGTCACTCTCATTGCTCTTTTCCCATCTCCCAGTTTCTCGGCATCCTTTGGAAGGACATCCTATATTTTGACATGCTTGAATGGCAGAAGCGCCCTTGCCAGCATAACAGCTGCTCTGGCCTCACTGAGAAGTCCTTGAAAAACAAGGGTCAAACAAAGAAGCAGGAGCTCTTGTGATAACAGCAGCCGGAGCTTGCATGCAGCTTATTGAACTTTCCTCATACCCTGCACACCACCAGCTCTTATGTCTCCATTGCTTTCACCAGTTTGTTCAGAGAGGTCCCCTGGTCAGTGCCTGCTCTCTCAGGCTAGATCAGGGTCATCTAATCCAATGACCACCCTCTGATGACTGACAACTGATTCCTGTCAAGAAGCCAGAGACCCTGGCAGGTACACAGCCATACCTTCCTAGGATAACCACTTCACTCCCACCAACTTCCAGTTTAGTGGCTGCCAGAGACAGTGCCTGCTCCTGCCATCTTTGATGAACTACATGGCCAATAGACCAAGTTTTACCTTTCTCACTGGAACAAGCAAGATTTTTATTTTCTGAATTTTAAGACTAATTTACACATCTTTAAATGACATTTTAAGCAATAAGAAGAAATTAATACATATACTCTGGAGTGATATAGCAAAAGAAATAAATTGCATTTTAAAGTTCTCTTGAGGGCAGCACTGCAGCCTTCAAAAAGCAGTTAGATTAACCACAGGAGAACAATCTTTATAAGAGTGTTACTAAAAATGATTAAGCTGCCAATTTGTTTTAATACAAGTCTTACAGTTTAGAAAGACTCCTTCAAAATGTAGCAAAACTTGAATCAGATTTACTATGTAAATGATACTGAAGCACCTGAATAAGCTTTGGATGTTTCAGCACGACATTCCCTTCAGCCTTGGGCATAAATGAAGTCCTAAAGTGGTTCAGTGCTAGGGAAAAAAACAGTATCCCAACTTACAATATCTCTAAGCTTGCTTTGTGACCTAAACCTGAACGTAGAATAATTCTAAGGGTTACATATTGGCAATCAGTACATTCAGAAATATCATGTGTTTTATTTAAGAGAATGGATATCTGAAAGAGCCCTCTATAGAAATTTACCAAGTGTAGCTCTTAGTGTACATTATTTAAGACCTTGTGATTGTCTCCAATTACAAAGAGCATGCTGGTTTTTATCAGAAAGCCTTATCTACTTTTCTAGTTTTGAATCAGCAATTAGAAAATTAAACCCAAACCAAAACAACAACTGAAAAATAAGAAGTATTGGCCAGTTTTGAGGATGCTGTATTGTCACAGGTTTCATGAGGACAGGACTAGGGGAGAAGGATGTGTATTAATGACCTCGTAGACCTAAAGGCTGCAGCCAGAGAGAGCTCCTGCCTCCAAGGCAGCAGCAAACCCCAGCAGGATGACAGGCTTTGTTTTCAAGTCCTAGTGACTTTAACATGAGTTTCAGGGTGAGGTTCTTCATTACTGCTTCTACTAGTTACTATCCTTTCCCAGCTGCCTATATTTCCTGCATGACCCAAGAGTTCTGGCCCATCCACAAGTTTGTTTCCTGGAGTCATGAGGTAGTAGGAAACACCTTACTCACTTAAAGGGAATGTGAGCTCTTGCTATTGGAAAGAAGCCCATAGATGCAAAACAATACAAACCAAGTAAAACTCAGTATGGTGTGTTAAATAATTTTGAGGACCTGAGAAACT
Organism: Melanocharis versteri; assembly: GCA_013397845.1. Taxonomy (NCBI): domain Eukaryota; kingdom Metazoa; phylum Chordata; class Aves; order Passeriformes; family Melanocharitidae; genus Melanocharis; species Melanocharis versteri. The sequence continues at coordinate 20,360 of VZTG01004988.1, read as the reverse complement.
GGCAGTTTCTCTGTTGTCTTTCAGAATATAAAGACATATGCTAAACCATTTTTTTCTTAAAAAAAAGGAAGTAAATGAACATTTGCAGATTTAAAGTTATTTAACTTATTTATTGCAGTACTCATCCCTTTATCCAGATTGGAGTAACCTAGGAAGTAATCTAATTACTTCCTTATCATAAAATATTTTTCTTTCAAATCACAAATATAACCCAGAAGCTCCAAGGATTTGTCCTCTAGGAGATAAGCATAAGCCCCCTGCCCCACCAGTAAATTTATAACATTTGGCTTTCATTTAATCTTACTCAAATAATATAACATTTTAAACAGTCACATTGAGCAATTTGTGGCATGCACAAATCAACCCTGGCAAGAAACATTAATACCACTCCAGAGCAGACATTACCAAGTATTACCAACCAGTTTGGCAAGTGGTACTAGCTTCTCTGTAGGTCAATTGCTTGCCAGATATTGGTTATGCCTTCCCAAAAGTACTTTAGTGTGGTACATTTTGAGTGTTATTTCTCCTCTACCTGTAATTTGTTTTCTAATTAAATATTTAAATGGGGTCAGAGTTTTAGATTCGGGTATTTTCTTCATAATGCATACATAAATAATTTAAATTATTGAAGTGAGAACAGCTGGAGCCTACAGGTCAACAAGAGGTCTTGGCAACTCAGGCTGTAAACCAAAACACAGCTCAGCGGGAAGGTGGAAGGATGGCCCAGCACCGCTACAGTTTCTTTATCAGCAAATTTCTTCAGATGCCTCTTAGGACTAAGGGCTAATTCAGATTTGCACCTTCCTTTACTACTGCCTTATTTACATGTTGCAGTTAAAGCTGATCATGGAAGGCTAGTGAAAGTAAAAAAAGGATGTTTTTTAAATGCACACCCATGATAGACATCTCCTTTAAAGCCAGATCTGAGTACAACTTGCGTGGCTATGACCATGATAATCACTTCACTTCAGTGCAGTTGTATTTATGTATCTTGGCTGTGATGCTGCTTTACCTGTGGTGACAGGGTTCAGCAAAAACTCCACAGTGATAGCATTGGATTATAGGCAGTGAAGGAACTGTGAGGCTTCCTGGCAATACAAAACGTTTAGTACCCAATCAAACAATGCACATCAGATGCTCAAGCAACCAAGGCCGAAACTGGCCAGTCATGCAGAGGAGAGCACAGGCCCTGGGCTAGTAAGGAGCCAGCAGCCGTGCAGTGAGGGCGCTGAGCTTGAGGAGACCTGTGCTGTAGCCTCAGCCAGGACTGTGCTTCAGTCAATTAATACTTTAGTGCCAAATAAGTAGCTCTGGGAGCAGGAATGGGGACCCAAACTTCCTTCTCGGTGGGTGTCATATCCAAGAAATTAGCCATGACTTCTCATTTGTATTTCCCTACCCTTCACAGGATGAGGATGGAGAGAAAGCGGCTTTTAGAGAGAGTTGTGGCTGTGATTATCCAGGGAATGCCAACCAGTCAGGATGAGAAGGTCCCCAGGTTGCAAGACTCAATTATCATAAAGCTCAGCTGTACACTTGACACATCCTACTGGGTACCTGCAGTCTGGAGCATTTTGATTTTCAGTAGTCCCAGCTACTGACCATAGTGGCAATCATGAACTCCTTCTGCAGCACAATCTTTCCTGTGCCTGACACACGCCAGGTCCCATTTCAGATCTTTAAAATGCACTCCAGTATTTTGTGACTCCCCTCCTACAATGCATGCTACTTGCCCACAGTGGACAAAAGGAATAAGATGTTTTTGGAAGCCCTAGGGAACTGCTCCTCCTTACTCCTTCTGCTTGTTATGAAGTCCTCTCAAGCCTTTTTTTGAGTTGTGCACTGTACATATGCTGGCAACACATGGAATATTTACTTGGTTTTGCCATCAGGAGAGCAATTCCAATAAGAAACTTCATGAAAAACTGCTTCTTTGCTGGTCTAACGTGTTGCTTCCCAGCCAGAAGCATCCCTGAGACTAGTCCTTAATCCCTGGCCAAAGGAAAACAATATGGCGCATAATTATCAAGCTGGAAGTCAAAGATGGATAATCTCCTACTGTTCATCTTTGTGGCCAACACACAAACAGGAGGTGGCAATCTGCCTGCCTCGCACAGGCAGTAAACCTCAGTCTGTCACTGTAACTCACCATCCAGCCTACCCAGCTAGCAAAGGCTTTTGTGTTCAAGAGGAGGAACAATGCTCCTTTTCCCTTTTAAAGGGATATGAATTAAAGATCAAGGTTAATATCCTCCGGGTTTTATTTCTTCTCTGAAAAAAAACCATATTAGGATTCATCAAACTGACTGAAAAAGATCTTATAAAATAATGACCAAAGCCTTCCAATTGTCGTAACAGTGGGTGTGGAAAAAATTTGCCAACTGCATCCCTATTTACTTAGGGGCATGTCTCGATTTTGGTTCTAGTTGAATACTAGTGTACTCACTAAAATCATCTATCCAATTTCTGCTGTGAGATATGGATTAGGAGGAAGCAAAGCAGGCCCAAAACTTTAAAAAAGCATAAAGTTAACTTTATTAACAGTACTAAAAGGAAAAGAATAAGAATCAGAATAAACCTTCAAAACACTTTTCCTCCCCCCACTTTCCATCTTTCTTTTCCCACTGACAACGTAAAGAGACCAAACTTAGACTTTTCAGTCAGTGCATCACTTCTAAAATAGTCTTTTTCTAGGTCACTCAGAGAAAGAAAAGTTTCTCTTGCTATGCCATGGAGACTTCTCCACAAGAAACAGTTCTCTTGTAGATTTAATATCACAGCAAAGCAGCGCCCGGGTGGAAATCTGCTTGTACCGTGAAGGTCCCTCCCACATTTGGTAGTTTTCCCACAACTACCTCTGTGGGCCACTGACCCATGGGGTACACTTTTAAGGATGAGTTGTTCAGGAGCAAAGGTTCTCTTCATTATCTCTGAGATCATCTTCATTTTTGAGAACAGAGGTCTCTCCCCCCCCTTTTTTTCTAAGGGCAGGGGTCTTCTTCACCTTATCTCTCTCTCTGTTCAAGCTTCTCATTGGATCACAGTCACTTCAACATCTGCTGGCTTTAGCACAAGTGCCTTTGCTCGTGTCTGCAGTTTGAACGCTTCATCCCCCCATGTCTTTCATGAGTTACAGGGATAACAGTCCGATTGTTCATGTCTTCATCATGGCTTACAAAAGAATTTCAGTCCCGAGACATAGGACATCTTCTCATTCTCCCCCTTCTGGACTTCAGCTCTGCCCTCCTCACTGACCTTGGAGTCTCCATGTTGTTCTCCTCAAGTGTCTTCACCCTTCTCCCCGCTCTTATTCGCTGGAGGATTAGTATCTGTAGGTTTTATCTGAGCACGGAAAGAGTTAACATCTCTCTGGGCTCCGGCAGATGGTCAGGTGATCCGGTGCCGGGCGGCGGCGGGACAATCGAAGTGCAGGATTTCAGGCCGCGCTGGGGGGGCTGTGCCAAGATCTCAGGAGTCGGGCCAGAATGGTGGCGGCCACTATGGCTGCATGGGTGCTCCTCCGGCCCCTGCCGCGTTCAACTCCAGCCGCAGGGCTGCTTTCCGCACAGGCTGCAGACTTGCCCCCGATCTCAGCCGCATGATCTCCTGCGGCGCCGGTAGGACGGCTCAGCGGCTTGTGGCCCGAGTGGGGCCCATCTCGGCTCCGCCCGAAGCCGAGCGGAGCCGGCCCGGCCTCGCCGGGGTCCTGTGGAGCTGGCGGGCTCAATAGCAACAAGATTTTAAAAGTCCACGCCGCACTGGGGGCCGGGCCGGGCCGGGCCGGGCCATCCCAGCTGAGCCGGGCTGCCCTGGCCGGGCCGGGCCCGGACCTGCCGGACCGCGCGGGCTCCTCAGTTACCTGCTTGAAAGCCGGAAGTAAGAGAGAGCTGTGGGTGCCTTGCTTTGTTTTAAATATGGGATCTGGAGGCGTGTCCAACTCCCACCATTGGTTCATGCTCAACCTAGGACAGGGCATGAGGCCCGGTTGCTCACAGGAAAAAGTGGGAGAAGAAAAACAAATACATTTGTGTTGCTTGCTGCATTTTAGAGATTAAAAGTGTACATTTTTTTCAAAAGAAGTCCAGAGAGTTTTGTCAGATATCAAAGGGCTCACAGAAAAAGAGTGGGGATTATTGCCTATTTAAATAAAATAGAAGATCAAAGTGCTTCCAAATAAAATATTCACAAATACTGTCAAGATATAAGAATTATTAGTCTAATTCTGAAAATTGAGATAATTATAAATTATCCATGCACATGAATTCATTTTGGAGTAGTTTTTAACTGCAACTATAACAGGCACTAATGATGGACAGAAGTGTTTAAAAATAAAAGCTAGGCCCGTGGAACACAATATAAACTTAGGAAATGTCTGAATGAACAACTAAAAGAAAAGGAGCAGAAGTATTTAGGTACACGAAGCACCAGAGGCATTTGAATCATCACTTCTTAAAGCTTAACTTTCCATCCAGACAACAGTGTCTCCCATGGCCCAGCAGAGACAGATGTGTCAAGAGTGCCAGCAGCCTCAAAGCCTCTCCTCTGCTCCACAACTCAATGTGACTGGATGGCAGACAGCTCATAAGACATTAATAAAAAAGCTTATTACAAAAATAGCATCTAAACCTCCTTGCAGCTTGCATTTAAGTAGATTTAAGATCTATTTAAAAAGCTTACCAAGTGCAACTCTTACATATGTATTTCTAAGGCAGCTGAAAAAAATACACTGCCTTCTTTCAGCCCAGATATGAGACTTCTACATTTCTCTAGAATTTTGCAGACACGGAAGTCTAGGAAAGACTATGCCTGCTGTGAACCATGCAGGCCATATCAATGCTGACTAACCTGCACAGCTTTCTCATCCTAGACTTGAATCAGTAGATATGAACTTAGATTGGCACTGAGATCTATGTTCCCAGCTCTCACATTTTTCAGTCTTTCATTTTTTCTTAAAATTTCAGCTCTTGCTGTGAAAATATCAGCTGGTTTTTTTTTTTTTATTTAAGGGATTTTTTTGCCCTTATTTGCAAGGAAGAGAAGGCAGGACAAGCCAAATGAACATCATTTGGTTTGAAAACCAAAATCAAACAAAAAAGGTGGAAGTTGTGTATTTTTAAACTCACTCATGATTTGTGGCTGACTCAGTTTTCACAAATGTTTCATTTAGCAGCAAAATTTAAATATGATTATCAAAGTACTATCTGTAAGGAAGATGGAGAAACTACTGCTGGTGAGACTTCTGGTGTTAATTAGATTTCTTGTCGATGCTCCCCTTCCTTCTCAACTCCAGGCATTATACTTGTATTTCATCAGAAAAAAAAGCACAGACTCAGTTAGCCCATGACTCCTGCCCGGTTTATCATCATAAAGTCCACGTAAGTTTTTAAAGGCTCTTTTAGAAATTATATACCTAAGACTTGTTGGACCTGAATGAAGATAATGGGGAAAAGCATACCTTGTACCAATAAACAGCCAGTGGCATATCAAGTGCCAAGCCACTAAGAATGTTTGTGCCTGGTTTAGCTCAACAGGAGCTCAATTTCAGGTGCTGGAGGCCCATCCTGTGAAGCCCTCTACCTGATATAATCGCACTGCGCTACCTGGACTTCCTTTTCACTCGACAGAAAAAGACCCTCCTGAAGAGAAGCAGCAATCACTTTAAAAGGAAAAGCAGTGGGAAAATAAAAGGCTGCACAGAGATCTAGGGAAGTCCTGCAGCAGCCTCCCCAGCTGCACCACCATGGTCCTGTCATTAGCAAATACAAAATCCTGACCTTGATTTGAATATAAATCAGTTCCTCGTCCAAATCATTCCTCCTGTACAACCTAGATGCCACTATCTCCTGTTTTCAGATCCACAGTGTCCCTGACATGGTAAAAGAAGAGCAAAGTCTACACGTGGTCACAATTTCACTTGACATACCTGAATGACAGTGTACCATCCAGAGGGATCTGGACAGGCTCTTAAGTACGCCCATGAGAATTCTGTGAGGTTTAACAGGACCAAGTGCAAAGTGCTGCACCTTGGTTTGGGACAGCCCCTGGTATCAACACAGGCTGGGGCATGAACAGATGGAGAGCAGCCCTGGGGAGAAGGACATGGGGGTGCTGGTGGATGGGAGGCTGGACATGACCCAGCCATGGGCACTCACAGCCCAGAGAGCCAAACGTGTCCTGGGCTGCACCCAAAGCAGCGTGGGCAGCAGGGCCAGGGAGGGGATTCTGCCCCTCTGCTCCTCTCTGGTGAGACCCCACCTGCAGTGCTGCATCCAGATCTGGGGTCCCCAGCACAGGAAGGACATTGACCTGTTGAAGCAAGTCCAGAGGAGGCCAACAAAATGATCAGAGGGATGAAGCATCTCTCCTATGAGGAAAGGCCGAGATAATTGGATTTGTTCAGCCTGGAGAAGAAAAGGCTTGGGGTAAACTAATTCCTGCCTTCCAGTGCCTGAAGGAAAGCTACAAGAAAAATGGAGAGAGATTTTTTACAAGAGCATGTAGTGACAGGACAGGGGGGGGAACGGATTCAAACTAGAAGGGAGTAGGTTTAGATTAGATATTTGGAAGAAATTCTTCCCTGTGAGTGTGGTGAAGCACTGGAACAGATTTTTCAGAGAACCTATGGATGCTCTATCCCTGGAAGTGTTCAAGGCCAGGTTGGATAGGGCTTTGAGCAATCTGGTCTAGTGGAAGGTGTCCCTGCCCATGGCGGGAGTGTTGGAACTAGAAGATCTTTAAGGTTCCTTTCACCCAAGGCCATTCTATGATATCTATAAAATACAAATCTCCTCATTTATAGACAGTATTTGAATGATGGGATTGTGGTCTGCTCTTGTCAGTAAGCATTTGCAGGATTAGACTACAAATATTATGTTGCAGAGAAAATGCAACCCCACAATCCACTTTTACTATGTTTAGGAAAATAGGAGCAGGGAAAAATTCCTGGACTTGCTCCTGTTTCTCAGTGATCTGAGTGTTCTGTTTCTTGTTTCTGTGGAGAAAGAACAAACTATTCATCTTGGGACAGAAGACTGAAGTCAGAACTGTTCTTGGCCATCAGACTTTCTGCATGACCTCAGGCAACTCACTTATTTTCTTTCCATGCCCAAATGCACTCATGAGGAAAGCGAGATTTGGTTTGAAATCCCTTTCTAACAAGGATGGAACTATGCACTCCTAGAAAGTACTGAGGAACAGTTTACAGTTCTGAAAAAACACAGAAAATGCCTACTTAAACCCTATGAGCGGGGCTGCCCCCTTGTATGTCAAGTTAAAAAACATCTTAACACTTGTAACTCTTTGACAAAATTCAGCTTTTACAATGCACCTATGGAACAAGGAACTAATTTTTTCCTCCTTGCAAGAAAGGGGTAAATGTTAAATCACTCATGAAAGGTTAGAAAGTAAAGCTATGCAAGATGAGAAAACAATTCTTGTAGGCAAGCCCTGCCTGTAGTGAGGTCTCCAGTGGAGTTCCCACACGTCTCAAGGGCATCAGACCAGATCCTTAAAAGGTTTCAGATTCCATTTCAGTATTCAAATTATGGAATTTACTACAGCCTGAGCAGTGCTTGGTCTTTGAGAAAAGATGATCTAGAGACACTTAGTGTTTTGTAGTCTCTTCAGAAAGTGACATCAATGCAGGAGGCACTGTTGTCTTCTGACATATGAAGTGGAAATTATTTTGAAGTGGTAAAGTGATCTTTTAGAAGTACTCAAGCCTGATTGTTTTAGATTAATTTTTATTTATATCTCCTTCCACTGTATTATATTGAGAAAATCTTGCATTGAATTATCTTTTACAATAATTATTTCCCAAGCTTGTTCTTAAAGGTGACAGGTTTCTCAATTGAATTCCAAAGACAGCAGGCTAGCCCAGTGTCCCACTTTAATTGTGGTTCTTTTAAATTAGTACTTGTAGCAGAAGAAGCAACTATGAAATTAATAAATCCAGAAATTCATGAAATAACTATAGGCTTTCTGAAAAAGAGTGTGAATTATTCATCACTTTAGTTAAACTACTTATCATTAGCTCAAGTGGCAAAAAAAAAAAAAAAGAAGACAGCTGGTGCTTTAAAATCTTAAGAAAAATGCATAAGATACAGCAGCATTTGGTCTCTTGGGAAATGAACTTGACTGTAGTGTTCCCTCCCTCAAGAATTCAACTTCTAAAACCCCAAGAACAAGAAAACACATGCTCTTTTGGGAATGGCTAGCTCTGCTTCCTTTTTATAAGGCAAACTTTTTATTTCATTTGGGTTAAATTGGGGAGTTAAAAAACCACACATCACATTTTCACTCTCCTACTTTAATATGCAGCCTGTAGGTTCAAAGAAGGCAAAGCAATCACTCAAAAATCTTCTAAGACCTTTCAGAATAGAATATATTAGAAAGCTACTAAATAGATGCTCAATATCCAAACCAGCTTAGAGCACAAAAAATGGAGGTTATACAACTCAACTGAGATACTTATGTAGATTATCACAGTTTTGAAAACAAAGCCATTTTTCTGCCAATGATCCTGAGGCAAGCAATCATTATTGTAGCTGTTCTTCCTGCTTGGTACTGGTCAATAGCTTGGGGGATTTGTTCATCCCAGTGCACAACACCCATCCTGGTGTACTAACTCTTCCCATGATTGGGCATTACATTTCCTTATCCTCTTCAAGAAAGATTTCTTGAGAGACACTTGACTTCTGAATAAAATAAAATAGGAGCATTTACACCATTTTATTACATCAAAAGAGAACGCTTAAGTTGATAAACTCCTTCCTCCCTGCCTTTGTACCCAAGGAAGACAAAAAAAATCTATTTCTGCAAGAAGTTGCAATTAAAATGCAAAGAAATAAAATTTGACTGAGACATCTCAAAAATATGACATCAAGAAGTTAAAATGTATAAAATCAACTAATGGGTATTCACTGTCAGCTAAGTACTTTACATTAAGCATTCAAACATACTACCTTATTGTTTTTAAAATACTTTCATCTATATTCATTCTAGTCTAGCAATAAACAAGACATTTCTCTTAACAAGCAGCTCCAGTGAAGTTCCAAAAACCAGCATTTCCACATGCTTGGAAGTAGACCAAAGAAGGACCAGAAGCAAACAGTTCCTTTGTGCCATCCTGCTCCACATACTACTCATTCAAAACCTATTTCATCTGGCCTGCCGCTTGGCTAGGTTTGGTAATCCACAAAGAGCTTGTAGGAACTTGCCTCTGAAATTGTCATTTGTCTGCTAAGTTTGGTTACATTGGCCAGATGTTTCTCAAGTATTAGGGGAAGAGCCAAATGGAGACGAGATGAACACCTTGAAAAATAATGTACTTCAAAAACCACCCCAAAGTCAGAAGCAAAGTAAGACTTCAGAAGATTTGTTCTTACATAAATAAGTTACTTTCTCAAAGAAGCTGATAGATACACTGCACCAAAACACAGAAGTGAAAATGCACGCTAACTTAAGTATAGACTTGAGGTAAAGCTTAGAAAGCTTCAAAATGCAAGAGGTCTTGACCAAATGGTTGCTGAGATATCCACACCAAGCATTTATCCCATGATTAACATCCTGAATAACAGCTCTCAGGTGTACACAGCCACGGATAAACCCAAGAACCAGATAAGTATGTGGTCACATATCTCCAGACTACTAATTCCACTCCCCAGCTACAGTGAGCAGCAAGAGCCAGGCTGATTCATGCAGGAAGATGAGCCTGGAGCTGAGGACAGACTCAGTGAGCACAGACAGGCTGGTGACAGGGTCCACCAACAGAAAAGACAAGGTAAAAATGATGAACCAGGTCCAGCATCAAGGAGAAGCAGAAAACTGGGCTCCCGTGTAGGTCCTAGGTCTGTCCAGAACAGAGGACCAAAGGCAGGACTGCAGACAAGATACCAGGAGTACAGAGGCAGCCTCCACCCAGAAACATCACCCTCCAAGCAGGAGGAAGTAATACCTCGCTCTTGGGCCTAAATAGAGCTCCTGGGCCAATGGACAGAGGATTTGTGGGAAGCTCATATGGGGCTAACATACTAATTGGTGCCTTCTGGACCTTGCCTATAATCAGACCTGAATTGCTTTGTCTGTGTTTTGCTTCTCCTTGTTAGAGTATAGATCTTGTTGTAATTTCTTCTAATTACTAAAGACTGCTAGTCTACCTAATTGTTCTTCCTATGGAAACTGTATGATTGTCTTTCTCACTGATCTCTCCAATTCTATATTCTCCTGAGGTGGAGGAAGGAGAGGAGAACTTCACGTAATATTCTGGAGACAGATATGACAAATTTCTACAGAATGTAATTATTACTTTGTGGTTTGTTCTCCAAGCTTTATTGGTAATTCAAAAACATTTGGATTTTGCTGGTTTAGTCACTGCTGAGCACTGAGGTTTTATTTTGATAAGGCTGTCTATTGAAACCACACCAATACCCTGAATAATAAAGATCTCGGACCCTTTTTTTTTAATGCACAAAATTAGGATTATTTTACTTTGCTTTGTATTGAATTTCCTCTGCCTTTCATTGCTGAGCTGGACAGTAGTTTGAGGTCTTTCAGCCTGTCTTCCTAGCCAGTCCTCCTCTTCACTTCCTTGGCTAACTGAAGATCTTTGACGAAATGGGTTCCTGGCTATCCATTTCCATTTTCTGGCCCTGGGACAGATCTGCCTTTCAGACCATTCAGACTGGGAGGGCCCTCATAGTAAACTTGCCTGGCAGGATGTTTGCAAGAAGTCTCCATCAGCAGCAGACCTTACTCCTAGCCCTGCATCGGGCTCTGTGGGACCCCAACACACTGAGGCCGGGCAGCAAGGGATGCAGTGGGGACAGGAGTGATGTGGCGGAGAGCAGAACAGGCTGGAGCACACGTAAAGGCCATGGTATCTTTTCCCCTTACTGTGCTAATCCACTCTGTATTGTCACCGTTTTGGTGGAAATGATGTGTCTGGCTGGCAGGCAGAGGTGTAGGAAGGAGACATTTGTGAGCTCTGCTATCAATAGCACAATCTGAGGAACTGTTGTGGTCAATCTCTATCTCAGCAGCAATTTTCCTGCAGCAAAGGAAGAGAGAAGTTTGGGGGCCATGCAATTCCCAGGATGCAATACACGCATGCATATATCATACCTCCTTACCTGAAAACTTTAAGTTTAGCTTTAGGCTTTGTCCTGGAGAAAGCCTGTGCCACGTATCTCATTCTCACCCACAAACCTTTCTCTCCTTTTGCCTAATTCTTTCAGTCTTGGTTTCCATGGATCAGTCTCTTTGCTGTGTTATCTACTAGGCATTTACCAACTTTGGCTTATGTAGGCAGTTCACTCTCTCCTCCAGGTACCATTGTGAACACATGAGGCCTCTCCTCTCAGTTTTCACATCTCCTCTTCCAGCTGAGGATTTAATCCATGGATAAACCCCTTCAAAAGCAATGAAACAGCTACAGCCTCAGCTCCCAGCCATTTCTGTTGTCCCTGCAGCACTCCAGGCTTCTTCAGTGCTATTTTAGAAGTGATTATCATCCCTCCACGGGTTTCCCACATCTTTGAAGGTAGGCACAAGAAAAAGAACAAATCCTTCCTTTCCCCCACAGCTCTCATTTGCTCTTGGGCTTCTTGGGTTTTCATCCTTTTGCCTGGATCACCCTGTTTTTCACCTCAGTCCCAGAAAACATTCTGCTGAATTCTTTCCTTTCCACCACAGGTTGCAAAATGCCTGCCCTGCTGAGGACATGCAGTCTCCAACTGGAGTGCAGACTGGAGCCCAAACCCTGTAATTTACAATTTGTGGTCAAACACACCACCAAGCAACACACAAAATATCATGTTACACTCCTTGCTTCCCCCAAACACTCATCCCTGTGTGAAAGGGAATACTCTTTCCTTACGAGAAGTCCCACCCAAGCTTCTGACTTTGTTGTCTTTCCTGGTTACTGGGGTCTTTTCTAGGAAAGCCACTACACAAAATTATTAATAGCACTGCAGAATAGTAAAGCTGCTCACATTGGTGTGGCCATCAGCAGCTAAGCACAGCCACACAAAGATCTGCCAGGTATGTGGAGTGGGTTTTTTCACTAATGTCTGGTGTATTAGAAGTTCAAAGGCCAAAATAATGGCACTTTTTTATCTGTTGAGAACAGCCAAAAAAAAAGGGCCATAAGCAGTTCTTACACATGCTTTTTTTTTCACAGTGCGTATGTTCAGACACCAGCGTTTCTTTACCCTCTTTGAAAAGCTGCTTCGGGATTAAGAAATCTTACATAATCTCAATCTCCATTATCTTTTATTAATGTATTTTCATTTTTCAAAGTTTTACAACACATACCAGTTAAATCGGGTATCTCCCATCTAAACAATCTTCACATTATCTATGTACCTTGGAAGAGCACTATGCTATACAAAATGGTTGCTTTCAATAGAAAAGATTTCAAAATAATTTATTCTCAGAAATGTCTTAGGTATTTAAAATCATGTTTTTCTCTTTTGTAAACTGCCTGAAGATTAAACATTTTCTGGGTGAAGAAAGTAGCTACCATTACTGCTGCAGGTTTAGGTGAGTTGCAGGATGGGTGGGTGCAGAGGAGAAGAGAATTAGAAGTTTAGGAGAGTCTTCTTTATTTACTGCAAACCAGTAAGGTGGTACCATCCCTGTGGAGCTTAATGTCCTCCGTGACAGGTGCCTGGGCAGCAGACATTAACCCTCAGCACTCACCTCTGAACAACCAACCAGGTGGTTATTGCACCGACAGCTCACGCTCATCTGTGGTGCATCTGTGAGTAAGCTGCCAGAAACACAGCCCTCTGATGCTCTGAGCCACGCCAAGTCAAAACAGTCTTCTCCTTAAAATGAAAGGGGGAGGAAGTTTTCATTCGTCATCTCATTTTTGATAAATGCTTTTATTGATCAAAATAAAGTGATAAAACTTAGTGATGGGCAGAAAACTTGTGCACTTACAACCTAAGCACCTGCAGGAGCCATCAAATCATGGAGCCATCAAATCACGTGCTAAATTAGGGCTATAATCAGTTGAAAAGCTGTCTAACAGATACAGAGGTACAGATGAGGGTGTTTCTGTGGGCCAGTGTCAGGAGAGAAAACTGATGGAGCAGTGACTGTCCAAGCTGCTGAGAGACTTTACTCCTTCTTCAAACCAAGGCTGCTCTTTCTTTATTGTGAACACAATCCTGCAAGGCAAACGTTCCAAGACATGTTGAGCGCATTGATTATCACCTCTGTCCTCTCTGACTTTCTCCCAGGTAGTTATTTTGAGGATTGAAGGAGATGGCACTTCAGGAAAAGGGCACATTTTACGCCTGGAGGATGGAAAATGTCATGAAAACTGCCCATCAGGGGTGTCACAATAAAGCTGCGGAGAACCATGGATCCAAAACTACAGTTTGCTGCTTATAACACATAGCAAAATAAAATAAAAGTAGGATTTTTAATGCTTTCCAATTAAGCATGTCTAGATCTAGAGCTGACAATGTAGAATCCAAAAATAACCTGCATAAGATTGTTCTAAAAGTATCTAACTTCTCAAGCTGGCTAAAGATATCCAATGACTAGTAAATACTTGCCTAGTGCTTAGGAAAAAAACTCATGTAATTCCTTTGAACTTCTCAAGACTGAAGTGACACTGCCCCCGAAAGTGTTAAAACATAAACAAGCCTCATGATTTAGATGTCAGATGTACAGATAAGACATTTCTGGATACTTTGTAAGTTCTTTTGGCTCAACCAATTCATCTTGACTTCAGCCACACTAATTGCAGCACAAACACTCACACGTTTACCCCTTGGTTTTCAAGATCAAAGCAATATGTAGCACAAGACTTTATGAATCAGTCACAGAAGTGAATCTATGCTTATCAGGTGAACCCGTTTCACTTCAGCCTTCGAGGGAAACAGTGAAGACTGGTTTTCCACTTTCTATAGGACTGTCTGTTTCAACTAAAGACAGAAACATCTTAGCTTGGGGATAAATTAGTAGGACATTTAATTCAGAAAAAAAAGATGGACTTGCGATTTTAAGTCTGGATGGCAGACATTTGTCTTCTATTTTCACCTCCAAAATAAAGTTTGCTGTGGAATTCCAAGCAAATGGAAATCCAAGAAAATCACCTAGGCCCTGCCTTCATGTCCTACCCCACTAATTCATAACTACACCTGCATCTTCCTATTTGAAGGTGCGACTGCAATCCTCACTGTTGGGTGTCTTTTTGTGCTTATTGGAACCTACCTAAAATGCTTTCTAGAAAACACAAAGGTTTTTAAGTTCTCTGACAAAAGGCCAGAAAATGGTAAATTATTGTTTTCAATTGAAGTCCAATGTATAAATGTTTTATTTGTAACCATGAGCATGTGCAGTTACATTCCTCAACCTATTAACCTATGTTATTAATATAGGCATGCACTGCCATGGCAACTGGCTGTGAGAACAACTATGTTCACCAGCAAAACAAGAATATGTGTGCACGCACATTAATATATGCTTTTAATACTGGAGACCGTGTCGCCACTGACGGTATATGGGAACAAGATAATTAGGTTCTTATTATTTATTAAAAATCACACAGAGTTATACAATACATATGAAATCAGTTAATTCCAAAGCATAGGATGTTAGTCATTTCCTCCAATAAAAGACCCTGTAAAAGTCTCACACTCCCTCTTCAGCAGCACAACAGTTTTCCGGGTAGGAACAGAATGCCTCACACAGTGTTTTACTCGGTGACCAATGCACTCCAAAGGGGACTTCCATCAATTCACATGGAGTTGCTATGTATTCGTATTTGCCTTTATGCTGAGGCAGAGGTTATCAGGAAAACAGCCAGAAAGAAAGGTGTGAAGGAAGCATCTATGCTGTCCTCCAGAGTCTGGAAGGTGGTTTCCGCATAGATATAATCAGTGGGAATGTTGCCATTTTTTTGGTGTAAAAGCAGAGAGGGATTTCTCCTGCCTTCTCTCCCATAAAGCTGGAGTGAGCTTGTTTCCAGCCATTAGCTGTACACCAAGGCATGTGTACCTGCAAAGTGTCTGTGTGTTTTAGAGCTGCCACCTGCAAGTCCATGGCCTATGCTCTTAGCCTTCGCTCTGCTGGGAAAGTTGTGGCCACCACAGAACCTGAGTGATAAGGTAAAGACAAGATCATTCAGCAGCGTCCTCTGAATGCCAAGCATTTTCATATTGCGTATATTTTATTTTTTATCAAAATGCCAGGTTCATATCCATCTTTCTTTCCTGGGAATGATCAGAATATCCATAAAAAGCAATCCACTGACATTCCTGGAGACCAGCGGTTGCTCAATTACTCCCCGTATAAAGTAAAGTATGATCAGTCATATCTCACAAACATGAATCTTACTGGGCTATCCATAACAATTGTCTTCATTCCCCACCAATTCCTGTCCTACAAGGCACCTTCCTTCCTGCCACATACAAAATTTTTGCAGTGCACATTTTGGAGCATTTTACCACTGGAAACAAGAAGTCTTCAACTCCTCCTGGACTGGTCAGATATCAAAATTTTTTAACTCATGGCATCATGAGCTCCATTCAAAATGGCAGCCTCGAAGACCAAACTTTATATTCTGTTATCATGTGTTAAGCTCATTAAGTCAAAATTTCAACTTGGTAGATTCGGGTACTTTTAATAAGGATTTTGGAGATGTTTTCCCCCTTCTGCCTCTCCTTTTATTGTTCATAGCATGCAAAAGGCAAGAAAAATGCATGGGTGAGGGAAAGAGGCTGAGATGAGGAATGGGGAAGATTCCGCACATCCATTTCTTGCACAGGGATGAAAAGCAAAGAATTTCTTTCATTTGAGATTACTGTTAAATACATACAACTGCTTTGACTATTTAATTTCTGTGCAAGGAACTATTGGAACTGGTAGGAAAAAAAGCGTAACAAAAGCTGATGAAGAATGGTTTCTGTCTGAGAGAAAAACTCTGAGATAAAACCATTTTTCTGTCTGTTGCTACAGAGGCTGTTAAGACCATGAGCTGCAGTTACCAGGCTGCGTCCTTATGACCTGAACAAACAAAGTGCCCTGGCAGAGGTCACTGGAGCTGTGGAGGGAGGTTGGGATAGCTGGCTGCTCCCCTGGGGCAGCTCCAGATGCCGGTCTGAGGCCCTGAGGGTTTAAGCGTCTACTACTAAAGCCTGCTGGTTGTTACCAGACAGTGTCTCAGAGACTAAAGGAGAGCAGGAGTCTGGTTTTGTGCTTTGGAATTGCACACCCTGGCCAAGCGGTTTCCTTAACTGCGCCCGCATGGGCTTGACACTCAGCAGACACATGTTGTACCATACATGCTCTTGAGTTACATCCAGCTCATTTTCTGAGAATGCACTCAGACACATCTCAACATCCACGTGTTTAACCACTGGCACTACTTTGGTGCATAAACATGAGTTCTCATTAGCAGGGAAGCCACCCATGCAGAATTTATGAACAGAAAAGTGTATGTGCAGACTATGACGGGTAAGAGCACGTTTTACATGAAAAGCATTGCAGGGACAGGACTGGTGAGAAAGTGACAGAAAGGTCATACACACTTCTCCAAACTGGCTGCTGTCATGTGCTCTGTATTTACAGCCGGTTATTCTGGCAACACAGGCTTTCATTTTGCATGATGCATAGGGCTTGAAGGGATGGACTGGGCATGAATACATATCCACATACAGGGATGCAATGAATATACCAGGCAAGGTACCTTTGTTACGAGTGCATTTGCAAGTTTTACTGTATAAAAAATGAGAGCTGACAGCAGTTATCAGTGGCCCACCTTCCAACCAGAAATGAGGCAATAATGTATTTCAGGTGCTTTAAAAGGAAAACGTTGTCTCTTACTAGTGACTGTACACTCAAAGATGACTGCCACTTTGAGTCACCAGAAAAAAGGAATTATGAGACATTTGCAGGTGGTGGATTTTTTCCTGAAATGAGACTTGTCAAGATATTAAGCAGTACACCTGGTAGCAGCTGATTGCTGGATTAGGTCCTAAAAAAGATGCTAATTTTAGAGTGTCTTTG
Source organism: Melanocharis versteri (assembly GCA_013397845.1). Classification (NCBI taxonomy): domain Eukaryota; kingdom Metazoa; phylum Chordata; class Aves; order Passeriformes; family Melanocharitidae; genus Melanocharis; species Melanocharis versteri. The sequence goes on along the minus strand of VZTG01004988.1, from coordinate 3,338 downwards.
TCATGGCTTAAACTAGGAATTGCTGTGAAACCAGGTGTCCAGAAATACCAGCTGAGAGAGAAGAAGGAGGAAGGAATTGTGCATCAGGTCCAGTTTAAGCCAATAGTGTCGGGCTTTAGAATAAGGATGCAAGTTAGAGTGAAGGCAGACCCAGTGCTGTAAAATATCAGAACTGGTGCTGCATTTATCTAAATGGAATTTATTTCAGATTCACAGAAATGTAGAAAGTTCAACTTTGTAAATATGCCACTGGCCTGGGACTTGGGCTAAGACAGTTCTTGGCCCGCAGATTTTCTGTGTGTACTTGGACAAGCCAGACGTGAGCTTGCTCTCTCTCTCAAAACCACAGCTGTACAACAAGGATGCCACTTCCCTGTTTCACTTTTTGAGGAAGGGGACAGGGATTTTTGCTTACATTGGAACTAAAGTCCCAGGGAAAAGGAGCCAGGAGAGAACTAGTAGCAGGTCTGAGCTTACATGACTGGGGCTGGGGAGAGGGAACTTGACACTACACTGAACATAAATGACATGGCTTCCAGGAAAAGGGGGAAGCTTGCCAGAGCTGTATTTAAACACGTGGTTTAAAAACACCATCTGTGATTTCAACTGCCAGTGCTGAACCAGAATTAACTGCTTTTGGGGAGAAGGAGATGAAGATGAAAAGCCATTTATGAGTGTGTGGAACTATGATAGCAAGGACAGGCCAAAATGCTTTTAGACCATGTTCTCCACATCAGTTCCACCTCAGGACACTGTGTCACTAAGCTGGGACACAGGAGAAGGCAGCAATAGTAACACGTGTTGCCATAGCAGCCATCATGGCAAAACTGATGGTCCAAAGACATAAAAAAGGTGGGGTTTGAAGGAGGAAGTCACATAGTTGTTAGTCCAAGGGGCACAGCTGTGGGAGGCACAGAAACCAGACAAACCTCTGAACACCAAAGTCCATGGCATAGGCCAACCCATCAGAGTCTTCAGGGCTGTTAACACTATACAGATTTATGGCCACACAGAGGTCGCAGCTTTATGGCCACAACAGCAAAATCTAGGACAGCTGGTCAGGATTGTTGGTTTGCATGACCAAGGATCTGGTCATTTCTTTAAAAGGACATGGCCCAAATTGGTGGGAATTGTTAGTTTTGGGTACAAAGGCATTGGCCTCTGTAACAGGGAATGTTGCACTGGGGGTGAGGATGGGGGAGGAGAGGCTCTATTGAAGCAAATAATGACTTTGCAATGAGTTTAGTAGCTGTGCACAAAACTGATCTAGTAAAATGCATCATCTTTAATTAGATTATCAGACTCTTGTGTGTGTATTCAATGAAAGCCTCCATCATTGTAATTACTAAGGGTTGCGTGGATGATCCAGGTGACAAGAGTATTTCAGGCAGGAGAAAAATTAATTCCCCCAGTTGGGGCTAGGAAGGGGGGTTTAAACACAGCTGTGTTTTGAAAAAATTCAAATACATTGAGAGGTATGATGTGCCAATTGCCGGCTCCTCTTGCAAGGCTTCTTATAAAATGAAGGGAGGAGAGAATGAAATCACAAAAGCCACTACACACCATTAAGGATCATGCTGCAAGCGCTGGGAGTGTTATTAACCTGCTAACCAAATATGTGGGTTTTCATGCAAGGGGCTAAGTAAAGGGTACAAAGTAATTTAACTAATTAAAACCTGAAACTGGACAACTTTTTATTTTCTTGAAAGTCATGAGCACTCACAGCACCTTACACTCAGTTTCAGTAGCTAAATTGCCTCAGGAAATAAAAAGCTTTTAAAAAGTCTCAGACAGGATAGGTTTGAAATTTCAAGCTGCCTCTATAAAATAAGAACAAAGCAGACGTAAAGCATCACAGTTTTCCAGCTTTTAATTTATTTTTTCAGCTCATCTGGCATAATGTTCATCTCTCCTTCTCTGTACAATCCCCTAAAATTCTGAACTGTATGACATGGAAATTTATTTCTTCAAGCCTGTTCTTCTATAAAAAGCTTCTAGCATTGCCCAGTAAGGTTGACTGACACTTTGCATTGTAGGACACAGTTGCTTCTGGCTTAGCCAAATGTTATCCATTGGACTAATACCGCCTCTTCTGAATGTTTGCCTCAGGCTGATTAATTAAAAAAGAAAAAATCAGTGAAAATGGTTCAACTGTTTCAAAATAAAATACTAGAAAAAATACTGGTTTGGACACTAGAGGAATCTTTATTTTTTTTCCTTGAAATGCTAAGGTGACTTGCTATTTTGAAAGAGAAAATTGAAGTTTGGCAGAGATGGCTTCCCAGTCAGGCAAAGAAGAGAACCTGGCCAGGTTTCAGACAAAGAGAAAATAACATTTCAGAGATTCAGATTGCTAAACATTACACCCCTGACTAAGCATGCAGTGCCCCTGCACACAGCCAAGCTGCCTGAGTATCATCCTCGAGGATTTACCAGGGCAAGACTGGTCTTTCCCAAAAGCCCACGTCAGTGAGGAGGCCAGCGGAGGAGCAGAGCCTGGGCATGCTGCCTCTCTCGGGAGCTGATGGGAGGGAGCCATCTGCTACAAATGCAGTTAACAAACCAACTCAGGTGGGAAGGGGAGGAGTGCGCTAAAATAAGGAGTTAGGTGAAAGCTAGGAAAGAGAAACCACTGTTGGAAGCAGCAGGGAAAATGGGACTGTGCAGGGCTACACAGGCTTAGTTCAGAAAGAGCAGCAGAGCTGTGTGGCTGCAGTGGTTTGGTGGAGGGAGGGGAAGGAGGTTGGACCAGAAAATGCACTGAAACTGGGGCTGATGGAAACGGGAATGAGAGCTTAGGACACAAAAAGTCATTGGGTTTCCGCTGCTCATAATTTAACTGCATTTGGATGGATTTTCAGGGACAGTAAAGGATGTGCCATCTCCTGGCAAACCTCACTTCCCTTCTCCAGAAGTCAGGATTGCTGCAGCTGGCTGAAATGCCTGCAGCATCCTCATAGAGTATAGTTTGGGTCTGGTTTTGCTACAGCATCATCAGTTTATTGTGACCCTAAAAGGTAAAGCTTTGATACCACATTAAGACTGTGCAGCTCTGTTCCTCCACTTTCAAGGTCTACTATGTTCATATAGCAAATTATTAGAGAAAAGGGCTATCTCACGTTACATATTGAGAGCTAAATATGAAAAGTCCCATGTCTTGATTTCTAGGTGCTACAGTACTAAAAACTCTTAGGAACACACAAATTTTTTTTGCCATACTCCTAATTTTATGGTAAAGGAGTGGCAATAGAGCCACGGTGCCAGCCCCTGCTGAACACTGATCATCGTAAAGATTTATTGTATCTGGAATTGTAGCTCACTGTCCTAGGTTAAAAATA
>VZTG01004987.1:665488-700221 GCA_013397845.1 Melanocharis versteri | reverse complement strand
TTGCCCTAAACCAGGACACCATAATGGTAACTTCAGTTGTCACCTATAAGAATGAGAATAGAAGGATAAGATCAAATACTTTCAAATGAAATTTTAAGTACCAGATCTTCTGGAATAATGAAACAATGTTAGATAGACGACCACGTTTGAGAAAGTCTGGCAAGAATAGGCTTCTGGATTTCACAGAGAGACAGTAAACATTTTACTCTCAAGATATACTAAACTGAGCGCAGTGTTTTTTGTTATTGCTTTCCGTGTGTTTTAAGCATGCACAGACGCACCATTTATATAATCCAGCTATCTGCATACTCAATGTGCTTGTTTGTCTCAGCAGTCAGAAAGGTACTGCATCCATAAGGCCTTGCTCAGACTTTCAAGTTTCTTAGTGAAGCTCAAATGTAAGAATTTAATTTAATAAAATACAAGGTGCATATTGCACTTGTGGAGCATTAACATCATTAATTAAATTAGTCAATATAGCAGGAAGATACAGGTATTTAGCATTAACCAAGATCTCTGCATCTAAAGAAAAATGTCTGTTTATCAAAATCCTAACTACCCATATGATTGAAATACTACATTGTTTTGATTTTGTCTGAAATTTGTCTGTATATTTTGTTCTATATCTCAAGATTTAGTCTGAAATTAACTTACTATATCTCAAATTATTACAGGGTATAGACCTAAGGAAACAATGTCAGACTCTCTTTTCCTCAGACTTCCTTGAGCTACTCCAACAATCCCAACAGTGCTAAATCCAACTAAATAAGTTTGGATTATGTTTGTTTCCATTATCACAGCAATCATAGTGTGATAGATTAGTTTGCAAGAGAGAACATGAGGCATTGGATATGTCTGTTATGTAAAATTAGGTACACTGCAGAGATTCATGAAATACTGCTATCTCAAACTACTGTTTTTATATGGCCTGACACACTGCCAGTAGAGATACCACCTTAGGTACAAACCCCCAAAGTAATTGTATTTACTATTTGCTCTGAATATTAATAATTGGATTTTTTAATTAAAAATAAGACCAAGATGTCAAAATACTCTGTGTGCAATGGTGACTAAAAATCAGATTTTATTATACGAATGGAACAAAAGAGCCAGGGTGGCTGCTGCAGGTTTGTTTGTTTTCTTTTATTTCATAAAGAAGAGCTTAGAGAAAAGGTATCTGACCAAGTGGACAGGCCAGAAAAATGTCAGCTGATCCACTGTGGAGAAGCTTGTCACAAACTGTAAAGAGTTCTGCTTTGATGTCACAAATAAAGCCCTCCATACAGACTGGAATGCTTGGTTAAATTGTATGTGACTTTTTCATTGATGTGATATGAAAACTCCAAAGGACACTTCTGAATTTTATCTAAGACTTCTTTTTCCTCATTTAAAGCCGAATGATTTCCTTCTATGGTTTTATCAATGGGCCAGAAAGGCCGATAAAATTGCTTCCTTCCCCTGTTAGATATGTTTGGACTTCTGCCATCCTGTCTTGAAAAGTAATACATTTGATTTCCTGTCCTGGGTAGAGCAACAGCCTTCATTCATAAAATGGAAGATTAACATAAGCAATGGAAAATCAAGTTAAGAGACGGTTTGCATCTGAGCTACTTGAATTCCCAGCCATTGCCCCCCAGTAATTTACTGCTCTAAGAACACTGCACAAGCGGCACGAAGCAAACGTCTCTTCAGAAGACTGACCGCTGTGAACTACTGTGACCTCTCTCCAGGAGGGAGGTGCTAAGGGTCTGAAACTCTCCTCCCACCTCTCTCTTGTGATTCCACTCTTCCCTTCTCTTCCCCATTACACACTTTTGATACAGAGGTCTGTTCTTATCAGTCCTTTGCACACCAGAATTAAGTAGGTGCGAGGGAGGTGAAAGCATGACCTCATTTAATCCTCCACCGTACCTCTTCTATGAAGGAGAATTTCTAGGGCTACAGTCAAAAGGGATTCTGCACTTTTGAGGCATAATAGAAAAACTCTTTCCCCTCCTACTTCATCTCCTCAGCAGGAAGAATAATTTTGGACTTAACAGAATCTTCAGTATTTATCATAAATGTTCTTACATCCTCTATTGGACCTCAGCCCAACATACGAGGAAGTGCAGCAGCTACAGGGAGCTTGACACAGCTCCTATATATAAATGCTATGAGGCGTGAATCATGAAAGTTATCTGGTTCCTGAGCACAAGCACAAAGGCAACAGCTGTGTTCACAAGATAAACGATATCACATCCTACTGCACCTAAAAGAAAGAATCAGTCCTGAACTGTTGCATTAAATAAAAAATACCCCCATTGATTGATATAAAGTTTCCACAGCTTTTTTTTTGTGTCAGTTTGAGACATATTTAATTTGTCAGACAGTTTTCTAATAGAATTAGCCTCAGTCTGGTGTAGCATTCTCATTTCTTTGCCAGAAGCATCTTTTGCAGCACTCAATTCAATCTGAATTTCATATTCTCACTCCAGAAAGGGAAGTATTTAATTGAGGAGTGATCTCTCCTCACATAGGCAAGACACAGTTCATGACTGCCTCATAGGTCATCAGCCTGGAATGCAAGGGTGATACAACAGGGCTCTTTCACTGCCTTTCTCTTCTGGATCTCAGCTTCTGTTGCAGCAGCATCAGTGAAGCCATCAGAGGTGCTGGCTGCCCAGCCTGAGACACACGCCCAACTTGGCAGCTACTTCACGAAGCTTTACTGCGTGCCTTCTCCAGGGTGAAAGAACCCCAAGGGCCCTGCCCAGCCCCTCCTCCATTCCTATTAGTACATCCCCCCTTCTACTCTAAATTCTTTTAATTTTTTCTAGTTACAGTTCCAATCCTCTGCTCCTGCTTTCCTCTCCCCAGATACTTCCCTTTCCTTCATGCCCACATTCACCCATCCTCTGAAGTCTTTCTTGGCTACACTTGGATCAAAGCACAGTGTGTAGAGCACTGAGCTGCTCTCCTTATGAGGCTGCACTGGAGCTACCAGGATGTCCTTTGTGGTTACTCAGCAGCCCTGCTCCAACAAACACTGAGATACTGCAGAGCTCTGCGCATTTCTGTGGTTGTCTCAGAATACATGGGACATGTTTCCTGATGATAAAACTAATTTGGGAAGGGTGGAATAGGCTGCCTATGCTTATGCCATGTTACACAAAAAAATTATTTTCATGCAAGGCTTTTTCTTAGAGGCAGCATCTGCATAATAATACAAATGCTATATAAAACTATCAACCAGGTTACATTTAAAGAAAAAATACACACATACATACATACACAAATATATATAAATATGTACTTATGGACATATACATAGCCACTTATATAGAAGTGGATTAATGATTCGGTTTTTTAAAATTTCTTAAATTCTATAAAAGTCTTAATGAACAAATTCTATGCTCCCAAGCTTTAAAAAAAATAATAAAAAAATAGTGCCATCCATTTGACTGCTGAGACCTACAGCTGAAAGAACATAGAACAAATTAAATTCCAAAATTATGATATGGTTAAGTTGAATATAGCTTGGAAAAAACTGCACTTCTGGTGAAAATCAACCTCTTGAGGAAATTTAAGAGATGAAGTCATAATGTGGGCAATTTACTGCCAGAAGAAAACCCTATCATCCCATGCTGAAATGCTGACTGATCTGGTAGTAATCTGAATATATTAAAAGTATTATTCTTCAAAATATTTCAGTTTTCAGATTCATTAAAAGTTGAGTTTTAACTCTAAAATCTGAATCCTTTATCTTTACCACAGCAGAAAGCAATGCAAACATGATAAAGGAAGAAACACATCAAGAAATCTTGCTAAGTAATTTGGTTTAATTTTCAATGAGACATAAATATATGTGGTCTTGTGGTCTGGGTGCAGTAGCAAAAGCCAGGATTTTTATATTTCCAATCCTGCCTGATCAATCAATGACCTTAAGAGAGCTCTGTGTACCTATCTGCTTTACTTTTCAGAGTGGTTAAAGTTCAGTAAGAAGCAATGATATTTTAATGATATTTTTAATACAAAAGAAGATATTTATAACTTTCAAAGGGGACAGAAAGATTTCCCCAACTGATCCATTAAGAAATATTAACAAATGGGTATAGAACAAAATATTTGCTTCTCTTTTGGATAGCAGCAAAAGTTGGACCTTTGCAGAAAAGTCCTAAAAATGTAGCATAGACTAAACACCACAGGCTTTACAGAAAAAACCAGAAAAATGTTCTACAGGAACATTACTATATCCAATCTATATAATTTTCTAGAGAATCACAGCCTTTCTTTGGAAATTTTAGAAGTTTATAGAAGAAATATAAATTTCTCTTTATATTGATTATTTTGGTCATTATTATGATCTGACATCCATACTCTGATATAGTGTGTGATTTTCTCTTAGGAATGCCATCCTTTAAAGAACGAATCAAACTCCCAGGTCTGTAGTTCTATGCATCTTGTTGTTTATCTTTTACAGTGAAATTTTACCTAGGAAGTTCTTTGCCTTTGCTTTTCCATTTGGCAATGTAAGTATAACATACAGTAAAAATATACAAATGAATATCACTGCATGTTTGAAACTGAGTCCTGATTTTGCAGCATTAGGAGGTATTTTTTTGGTTTTGTTTTGCTCCTCTGGATTATAAAGTTTTCACTTCACAAGACATTATTTTGACATCAATTCTCAAAGTAAACACAACCCCAGAAATAAGCATTTCTGAGACAGATAAGGAGCAGTCTGCTCTCCCCAACTCTACGGAGTATCTGCTCACCTGTCAGTGAACACCTGTGTTTCTTGGAAGATGCTGCTGCCAGGCACCAGGGACAATCTTCAGAGGAGCCACAGTTGTGTGAATGCAGTAGCAGAAGTACAATGCAGATCACAGCTGAATAAATGCAAATTTTTTATACTTTCAAAAATAGAAAGTCATTCTGCCATATTAATTTAATCAGCATTAAATCAAACCTTTACTATTGCCTCTGCTTTTATGAAGCCAGACAGCATTTTAACATTTTGCTGTACTCTATGACAGTGGGAGCAGACCCCTGGTAAAAGTTACAAAACTGAAGAAACTTAGCTTAAAAACAAGTTCACCAGATTCTCTGAACCTGGGGCTTTCTTTCCTCAAAATACATCCTCATTCCTTCTGCTATGTTTTAATGTAACTCATGATATGCCTTATCTTAAATGGCATCAAAAGTGGTAAATCACGTCATAGATGCCATTATATGACTTGTCTCTCTTTACTAGAAAGTTCTTGATAATTTAGTTCTTCTCCAGAACTTAGCTTTGTATATTGGGACCCTTTTCCTCATTTCTTGAAATCTCGCCTAGAGCTGAAAGCTACTCCAAATGAATTGGACATATTGCCTTTCCAGCCACATGTTGGTTAGGAATGTATGGCATTCCCAGTCTCAGAAGTATAACTGTCAAAGTTGGAAAATGGAACAACTGTACACATCAGGAATTGCTCATTTAATGATATCTGTCTATATGCAGCTTGAAAACCTGTGGAGGCTGTGATTTTCCTTACTTAAATAATCGAGAGTTATGCATGAAAATTTACAAATTTTCAGCACAATAATTCTTGGTCCATTGTTTGAATAAATCTTTGAGCCTTTGTCATTCCAAATGTGCATTTTGGGAGGTGTTCCTGGAGTCTTAGGTCAGCAGATTGGCTTTTTTTCCTTTGTTGACAAATGATAGATAGGGAATTAGAGTATGTAAGTTGGGAAAATTGATTTTTAAGGGCTTTATAAGGATTTTTTATTTTAGTATACTTCCAATTTCTGTCAGTCCTTTGCATCCACTCACCCACACCCTCCTCAGGTATTTCTGTCCTTTTAGAATATCCTCTAAAATTTAAAAAAGTAATCCAGAGTAATACAATCACCCTCTCTCTTTAAATCAGTCTCTCCTCTTTTCTCTTGCAATGCATACATTTTCAAGCAATTATATAGAGGTTAGACATTAGAGGACATAGAGGTTAGGCTAAAACATTTCCTTGGGTGTTTCCCTGATTGACTTGCTCTCATCCTGTGTGTTCCCCAACTATGAACAGCAGGTTCTTTAGTTTCTTTGAATAACTTACATAAGTTTTCATTTCCAAGTGTTAGTGAGACAGTATTATTTTAATGCCACTTGAATTGTGATAGTATCTAGAAACTTCATCTCTACATACTGTGATATCTCCTGTACAAAGTAATGAATTATAATCCCTGATAATCCAAGAAAAAAGCAGTCGTTAACTCTGCCAAGGCATGATGGGACTCTTGTATTGTGAATTTTGTTCATCAGCTCCTGAATGTTCCAAGTGATTTTGTTTCCAGCACTTATTCTGGGAGACTATTTCACCATCAAATATATCACTCTGTCACAGAGTTCCTCCTGCTATTCAGCTGACAATTTCTGTTTCCTTTTAAAGTGCAACATTTCTGTTTGTATTGCCCAATGCACCTCAGAACAGAATCTCTGGTAAGGGCCATAACAAGATTTTGACTCACTGGGTTCTTTCACATCTGGGATAACTGTACAGGAAGTAATATGCTTCTCCAAATTTTCTCATTTTATATTTTGAAGTATAAACTAAAGTTGTCTATGAACAGCTAGAATGAATCATGCTCAGAAGAGTGTCAGTTTGTAGTTACATAGATATTAAAGCTTCTTTATCCAAGGCATAATCTGCAATATTTTCTTTATTTCCTATCCTGTTTGCCACTGGACTGCTTTTGCTGTCATCATTCTTTCACCATATTTTGTTGTTGGTCCTACTGTCCAAATTCTCTGAAATGGTGACAGTCAAAAATGCTCGATCTGTATTATCTTGCCTTTTTCCTGTTCGATTAATATTAAGCGAATTAATTTTTGGTTTATAATTCGGGAGAAGATTGAGGCAACCTGCACAAGGTTTGCCTGTGCTCAGACCATATCTAAGCCTTTTAACACCTAGTTGTTAAGTTCAATTCTTCTGTAACAAAGAGGAAAAAAAGACCTGTGTTTTTAAACTTGAGTTACAACATTTTAGGTAATTTGATATGGTAATTGGCAACTGTGAAGCTCTGAGTGTCCTAAGAGAAATAAAAAATGTTGTGTTTAATGCCTCAGTTTTCAGATTGTCATTTTTAAAACTAAGTGGCAGAGAAAAAAACTCATTCCTTTATTTGTAAACTGGGCATACACAGAGTTTTTAACTCTATGTTTTTCCTCATCCTTCAAGAGCCTTTACAGATACAGTCTGACGTTACATTTAAAGGCATAATTAATCCCTGGAACCAATCTACTGACAAATATCATTCTACATGAAAGAAACATTTGAATCTCCAAACTTAAACAGAAGATGTGCCAGGTCTGAATAAGTTAGTACATTTAGCAAGACCATAGTCCTAGTGATCTCACTTCTAAAAACTTATTGTTTGATAAACCTAAACCACAGCAGATGGAATCATTATTCTGTGTGTCTCTGCATGCCTACTGGTCACTGCACTCTTCAGGCAGAAGAAATTCTGCTTGCGATTAAAGTGAAAGCAGAGTGGCTGCCAAACATCTGCGAGAAATTTAACATTTTTCATGTATAATCTGAAACCTGAGTGGACAGCTAGTTGTTCGCCTCTTCTGTCTAGGCTGGTGTTGTTCCCCACCCCCAACTCCATGTATAAGGGTCAGCCAGGAACCTGCAGGACAGAAAGAAAATGGTCCAAAATTACTAACACTTTTTATTCAAGTAATCAGAGTTCACTTCCCCACTCATTTCTTCCACCTCCATCAAAGTATAAGTAAGAGGAAAGCATGATTTTAGAGTTGACACCTATGAAAATAAAATACCTGGCACAGGTTCTAAGAAAAGGCATGCCCTGGTTTTAATTTGTGTTACATAGAGGGCCTCTAAAAGTGAAAAAGCATGTGATATGCTCGAGGCCCCTTGCAGCTATGAGACTGCAACGGGAGCAAGTTCATTTATGCCCTCACTCTATTTACAGTCCTTTCCACATGAAGGTGATTTTCTAATTACTCAGAGTTTCATCCTTAACTCTTTCTTTGAGCTTTTACCTCTAATAAAAATCTCTCTTCCAAGGGACACTGTGGCATGTTAGTTAAGCTTCCCAAATAATGCTTAGGTTAAAAAAGTTAATTGTTATAGTCCTTCCTTTGACAGACTGGAAAAGTGAGTTATAGCAATGTATTTTTAGAAAAAAGTGGTGAGGAAGATGTTTAAACTTATATGCCAACATTTCAAATTAAGAGCAACTATAAGTAGTTAGAGGCTGAATTTTGCAAGGTTGATCATTCAGAAACTCAACTAAATTTAATAACTAATTAGTAACACAAGCCTAGCTATGAAATTGTACATGCATAAGACAGCTACATCCACTGTACCAGTGGGTCCGTAATGAATTAAATAAACAGTGTTACGCGGGAAAGGTGGAAAGATTTGGATCCAGTTAATATCAGCATAAAGCCAGAATAGCACAGCTCATAGGTCAAGATTTCACCAGAGATGATGCCCAATGAAGCTGGAGTCATGCCACAATAGATCACAGCACCAGTGGCAGGAAGTTGGAGAAAGATGGTGCTGATGGGATCTCATATATTTAATCCATTTTGAAAATTTATCTTTTTTTGCCAATAAGAGCTGTAATTCTACACTTCAGTTTCCTTTTCATCTATGAGATGGGAGAATATCAGCTTGCAAGATGACCTTGTTGTTATTTAAATGAAGCTTTTAGCATTTAATCATTGTAATACAGTTTTGTACCCGGTAGATTAGATACAAAAATTTGTATAGTAACATCTGTGATTAACATGATAAATTGCCTCTTTTTTGGTTCCCATGGCATTATCTCTACAGAGAACTGGATTTTTTTTCTTTCAAAAATATTAAGTAAATCTGTGAATTCTGTTGTACTTTTATCCACTCTGCAGTGCAAATGTTCTTATTCATGGGAAGTGCTTTTTGCTAATAATGACACAGTATCTAAGAGTTTGTGCTAAACCTTTAATCGAATTCCTCCTGTTTCGCTTTTGCTCTTGGGTATAAAACCAGAAATGGTCACAGAACTGTGATCTTGAAGAAAGATCAAAGAGACAGTAAAAAAATAAAGCAAGTACACATAACTGCAATGAATATTGCTGATAAGCACATACCAGTGGGTGCGGAAATCACACAGTACTGTTATGACTACTCTCAAAGTTTGAGCTGAAACTTGGTATTGACTGAACAGAGACACAAAGCTTGTAAATACATTACAGCTTATTTCTAGTAAAATCAGTTTTTATTACCATAGAGTCTAGACTGAATTGAGATTGGAATTCAAATCTTCGTAGGCATCATGCAGCTAAAAAGAGATGAAAGGAAATATTGAAGAAAGATGGTAATTTTTTCCATTTTATAGGTTGGAAACTAAAACACAAAATTGTTTCAATCTTAACTCAATCCTCAATGATTTCTTTGGCCCTGGTTAGACTCTTGGATTATACCCATGGTGTAGCACCCGCCCAGCTAGGGCGTTGGCAAGATGGGGCAATAACACAGGTGGCTCTGCAGAATAAAGGATAAGGCAGCAGAGATATTGCTGACCAGCACCATGGAGGTCTGCAAGGACTCATGGGAGGAGCGGGTGTTTCTGGAGACATCCCTTAGTTTACTCACAGTGTGTCTTTATGACTGCCCAGGAGCAATCAAAATTTAAGACTGAAATCATGAGGGAATTTGACTTTAAGGACACTATGACAGCCATTTTTTTATCCACACACGGTATAACTCAATGTTATGTGAGCATTTGAATTCAGACCCAAGCTTCTCATAATTCAGAAATAACCCATTCTTCTAGTTGAGTCCTTCAGAAATCAAACACTTCATCCGAACACATGCAAGTCTGGACGCTTCTCTAAGTCTCCAGAATCTGCAAAAGTAGGGCAAGAAATCTCATAAAAATGTGTGTGACTTCAAGGAGAGTTCCCTTCCAGATGTGGCTGCAGAATCAGACCTGATGAAGTGCTCCTTTTGCTCCAGCTTCATTTTCCAGGACCCCTCAAGTAGCTTTGGTTCCATGCACATGATCCCGGGTACATGTGTATGAGCTATACAGACATTCCCTCATCACCCCAAAGTGGGGTGTATTAGTGGAAGACTGACAGAAATTCTCATTCCAATGATTTAAAAAGATTGCAGTTAATGACCTGAATCCATGACACTGCCAAATGAAACTATATCAAGCTAAAGAATCTGAGTGTTTCTGTACATTCCATCCTTGACTGAAAGTTTGTGAGTCAGCTCACACTTTCTGCAAACACAATGGATTCACCATCATTAGATATAGTTTTGTATTTTATTGCTTAATTTTAATCACTATTTTGCAAAAAATAGGAATGTCTATATATATTGTAATTTATATTCTCATTTAGTCCACACTGCATTTCTCAATGTATTCTTTAAATTTTAAAATTGAAATTATTCTGTATTAATATTGCATTTCCCATTGTGTTATATGTATAAATCCCAGCATCATTGCTATATGATTTCTGGTTAGTGTGGAACAAAGCACTTTCAAAAGATGTATTCAGCGCTCAGTTTTCAGCAGGGCACACTAGTCCAGCATTTTTAAGCTACAGAATTAATAGACCTTTGAAATCTCAGATGAATACAGAGCCTTTTCTTGAGATTTTAACCAGCAATATCTAGCCATAGGTTTCCTGAAAAATCAAAGTTCAACCTGTTTACTGTGTACCTTACAAAAGAGTCTTTAATGCTGCAGGTTCTGCACATCATGTGGCCTGTTAAAAACTTCACAATAGGTCAAAAATAACAAAGTGCAATATTTTTACTTTGTCAGTGTTTCCTTATTACACTTGATGTTCTTGAATTTAAGCAACAAATTTCGTAATCCTGCAGCCTTTGACAGCTGCAGTTGCTCTGCTGCTTTGTTCTTTTAAAATGTCTGTCATCATCTTCTTCCTTTAGTATTTTGTGAAATTTCCAACTCTGCAAATAATCTGCCTTTATAAAGTAATGTAGACATATGACTAAATATTTAGGACTCAGATCAGGATGCAAGAATTATGATAATACTTAAAATTATTATTTTGATTTTCTTTCTATCTTTGACAATATTCCTCATATTTAAAAGACATGCTGATCCCCAAAAAACATCTCTGGTAGACAGTGTGCTATATCCAGATAATAGTGCAATGACATACAGAGTGTGTTTGCAATTGCAGCATGAAATGTGCACTAACATTGCTTAAAGTTTACCAGCTTCTTTTCATCATTTTTACTGCCTCATTTAGGAAAGCATTAAAGAATTGAATAACGCATGGGTATTTTTAAACTGAAATGTATAGCTTATAGTATTTGCCACTAATGGGAACAAGCAGTACTATATGATGCTTAGCTTAGTCAGTGAGGAACATGTGAATTACCATAAGCTTTTAGTCAGACATTCAAGTGAAATCTGTAAAAATTGTTTCCAACAATTCTGAGGCCATCAATCCTTCCTTAAAAATGACACACCAACCTCCATCATTCTTTTCATATTAGGATTTTCTTCTCTTCTGCCTGGGCTTTGAAGGTTATATTATGCATAAATGTGTATAAACCACATTTATTTCCATATTACACAAATACTCATTCTATTTCCTCTGAAAGTCTACTCCACATGTACAGTGCTTTTATTTTACATTGACTTTTAATATAAATTTATTCAACTCCAGATTTTTAAGCCACCTGATTGCCTTACACAATTTATTCTAGTGCATTTACTCATTTATTTTAGTCATAGACACCATGTGAGCACACACTCAAGTCTTCACCACTGCCCTCTGCCACAGCTGCCGCCTTCCCCTCCTGAGTCTGCAGCTCCCTGGAGCCCTGGTCTTGCAGCACCAAAGGCTGCAGAAGATCACGTGGGCCCCTCGGCGGGATTTGTAAGTCACAGACTTTTCCCAGCAGGACAGGGGAAGCAGGAGAAGTTTCACCCTCCTGGCAGTGAAGCCTGCAGAGCTCTGTATAGCTCAGGCTGCTGCTGCAGTAGTGCAGAGTTGTACAGAGAGGACCCATTGTCTGTGGTTCCCCTGCAGCAGGGGAGCACTGGGGGCGAGTCTCACTGCTTACCCTGGGAGAAAAGACTATGTTCTACATATGCGGTCCTGTTTTATTCCACAAAGTATAGCCACAGATTTGAGGACTGCAGCTAAAAGCAAGCCCATGAGAAGACTTAGATATTGGGAGCTTGGACAAAGATCAGATGACTTTGCTCTGGCTGACAATTTGTTTTATGTCATCTGTCTGTAGTAAGCACTTTTTAAAAGTGGGTTGAAATACCTCCTTTCCTACTACTACTCAAGTTCAAATCTCCTTTTGTAAATTCTAGGCTGTCCTCAGTTTGTCCTTGCTAATCAGGAATTCTTGGAACAATACAAACACATTTGTATTTTTAGCACACATTACGTCTTTTCCATCTGCAAGACACTTATTGAAGCTGCTTCGCTTTTCTACTGGCTAAACTATTTTACTATTCTGTATTGATTATATGGATTTATTATCATAGCAGAGTTTGAGAGGATATTAGGACTTCTGACTTCATAAAACAGGCCAAAGATAGCAAAAATAAAATTTAAATTTAAATTAGTGTCTTTTACACTTTTAGCATTTGTTCTCACTGGAACAAAACATGTGACTTCTGAACAACTTGGCAATTTAAGAAACTATTCCTTGTAGAGCAAGGCCAGCGCACAGAACAGATGCTGAACACGGTGCAGTGATAGAACAGGCCGGCATTTTGACCTCTGCAGGGGCCACCTCCGAGGACAGGCGGAGAGAAGACAGGAGTAGAAAGAAAAGGAAGAGCCGGCAGCAGAGGTGCAGTGTACCCTGGGGGGCTCGCTGGTCATAATAATTCGCTAATCACCGGCCTAACCCACCTCCTGCTAAGCTGACACTGTGCTTCAGTTGATAATGCAACTTCTCAGCACTGTGTTTCAGAACAAGTTGTACTTGGCAGACTGCCATGGTGCTGAGTGATCCTTCTCCTGCGGGATTCCAGGGCTTCCACAAACACAACAGGTCACTTTCCACTAATATGACATAAAAGAAAGAGATTGAAAATGTCAGTGTTGACATTGGTTGCTTGGTGAAATCAGTATGCAGAACCAAGCTCTGTTAAAGGGAACTCATGTAACTCCCTCTGTCCCCCGAACTTCCCCTCTCCCACACACAGACTCATCACCACACTGAACAGCTGGCTGGAGCCTGACCAGAATGGCCTCAAAGTAATGAATCTGAACCATTTTTAATGAGCGCACAGCTAGTTTAGGATAAGAATGGTTGAATATCAAAACTACATGGTCCTGCTGCACAAGCAAAACCAATACTTGATGTCTGAATATTGCTTATGAATGAGGAGAATGGCATACAAATAAATTGGTGAGCTGCAAAAATTACCTAGGTTTGATTGTTAGAAAATGTGACCACAAAACTATGAAATGGAGAGGAAAATTGCTAAGATGCTGTGGAACACCATCCATCAGAGTTACTTTTTACATCTCATATCACACTTCAGAAGAGGATATGTCAAAATACACAGGAGGACTATTGATTTAACTCTAGCTGGCTTTCAGCTATCTGGATTAATTTCCCAAAGCTGTGCTGTGTTCATACCAAGGAGAGTAAAGTCTTTAAAGAAATCACGAGAACTAGATCAATTCACACAATGGCAGGCAAAACCCACAGTATTCAGGAAAGAGTAAATCAGGATGGTTTTGCTTCCTAAACAGACTTTGGAAATAGCAAGAGCCTTGGTAGGTCATTCTGTAAAAACCACCACTATCTGAATGCTAATATTTTAGTCATGTACCATCCTATATAACCCATTACTTTTACATTAATGAGTAAATGAACTGTGAAAAGGTGTTAGAAAACACAGCAGACATACAAAACACATGCATCTGTTCACCAGCCTGGTTTTCAGATTTTTAAAAATTTCATTTATGTCATGCTTCTGTCATCCAGTTGTATGGCATAGCATAACTGGCTCACCACTTCCTGCTCGTATGGCTTTATTTGTACCCACTTGTTTTAGCACTGGAGCTGGCTCCTTACCAATCTCCAGAACTCCATGGATTATCTCTTCTATTTTCATACACTTTCTGAAGCCCTAGGGCAACTGAATATTAAAATCTATCTAGAGTCTGGTTTTGAATCCTTCAAGTAAATTTAGTAATTTAGTTCGTAAAAAATTTGCCTATTGAGGGGTTCCAAATCAATCAATAGGTAATCACTATAATTTCTATTTTAGAAACAGTAATAGAGCCATGTATCAGCTATTTTTAGTGGAATGTTGGTCTTAAAAATCTTCTGGCTTTCTATTATCTCAAACGAAGATAATTATTAGTATTAATTTTTGAGATATTATTAATGTGTATTCTTTTGATATTATATTATATACTATTCATTGAGACTCTTACCATAGCAGTACAAATAAAGAAGAAGATACATTCTCCTTCTGTGCTTCCAGTTCTTCATCCTGTTTGTGTGAAAACTGGTCTTGTACACTGACCCAATTCACAACTAAAGATTATATTCACCTCTATGTATGTTCTTAAATCACAGTTACAGTAAAGCTAAGAATTGAATCTCAGATGCTGTTCTATTGCTGAATGTTTGCATCTCCTGCTACATTGGTCTGACCTAACATGTTTCATAGACATGAGACATGACAAATGAAGAAAACAACATGAGTTCTCTCATTTATTGTACTTTAATTATTATTACTGCAACAGTTTGAGCCAGTTTTTCTCTGTGGATCTAAGGATGGAAAGTTGAGCAGCACTTCTCCAAATTCGAGACTCACTCCCCCAGTCCAAGAAACTGAAATTTCAGAAAGGCTTTGTCTTTCACAAATATGTGAAACCCAAACAAAAAACTGAATAAACAGTGAGAGGGCTACACTGAACTGAGACACATATTCTGACAGCTACAAAAACCACTGTGAAAACTGATCATTGATTCTCTGTTCTTTAACCTCTTATTCACTCAAGTGAGGATCTTCTCTCTTAACCTTTGCCAGTTTAACTTCTATAGGAGCATTTGACATGTGATTTTTTTTAACTGGCTTTTACACAGAAAAGTAGACTGTATAAACTGTACTCCTCTCATCCACCTGCTCACTGACTTTTTAAAAGATTCCAATAGATTTGTGATGAAAGATGAGTTGACATTTTCTGAATATATAATATTTATAATTGCATGAACTTACTCCACTCTAGGTAGTTTCTATTAGTTTGCCTGGTACGGTTTTCAACATAATTATTATCCTAAGAGAGGGAAACATTACACATACTTTCTCTTGAATATCACAAAAGGGAATTTCTAAGACAGACTTTGATTTAGCCATGACTATTGCACATCAATTACCAGCTGGGATCTTGCATAACCCAATACACTGCACTTGAATGTTAGGTGGCTGATAAAAGAACTTCCAAAATGCTGCACTAGTTAACAAAAAGCAATTCTAGATGCTGAAGACAGAGTGCAGGAAATCATTCAAGGTAAGAGAATTAGAAAAAGCTTAACATGAACATGGATAAGTTAATTAGAATATTTTCTATTTGTTTATTATCCTATTTTGCTCAGTTGCATAGCATGTAGTTTAATAAAATCAGAGTGGTGTCCAAAGGACAGGGTGTCTCTGACCTGCATGCTGACATGCACCACGGATATACTCAAACCTATCTTATAGGGTTAGTTCAGGTGTCAAAAGCACTACCTGGGGTGTCAAGGAAGTCAGTTGGGCAATTTATTCTACCAAGTAGAACTCTACCCTTTTTTAAGGTGACTCCACTATAACGATAACTCAGGAATGCTGGGCAGTTTACAATGGAAGTATTGTGGGTTTTTATCTATTAACAACATATTAATACCTAATTAAGATTTTCTGAAACCCAGTATTTGCCCACAGTACAATGTAGGGCACTTAAGAAATACGTGTGCTACACCTGAACTGGATGTTATAGGGAATGTTTATCCAGCAAATGTTGGGCAAAGCAGCTGTACAGCTGTGTTGCCAAGGCTGTTGATGTGGTAAGTCTGAGCAGAGGGCTCTGTTAATGTAGCTCTGCTGCTTTCAGGACCTGAGTTATCTCTGCAGCGCACCATGTCAATGTCCTTGAGACCCTCTGTTTACTCACAGCTCAGGCATGGCATAACCACCATGTGAGCTGCTCACATCACCTCTCTCATTTACTCCAAGGTCCTTCAGAGGAAATATTTCTGTAGGTAAGAAGGCAGACCAAAGCTTTAAATCCCACAGTATGAGGCTTCTCCAGTGAGACTACCAACTGCATTTTTAAGAAAAGCCAAGCTGTGATGTGTATCAGCTGAATGGCAGCCTAATGTTAAACTTACTGTTAGCTTGTGCCAAAAATTGCCAGTGTTCTTGCCTATTAGCTCCTGCCCTTACATTCCAAATCTCTTCTGTGACATGGACTAGCCTAAAGATTTTGACATCCTATGTCTGAATTCCTGCCATAGAAATTAAACTGCTTACGTCTTAAAACTCCAATACTTAGAAAGTAGAAAGCCTTGCTCCATCTCTGCTGCTATACCAACAGAGAACCTTCTGGCCATCAAGTCTGTGAAATCAAAGGCAAACCTTTCTTCACAAATACATATTTGGTTTTTTGACCAGGTATCACAGTGGCTTCTTCTGTGAAAAAAAATGCTTCTTCTAGAAGTACTTTCTCAGCCCTCTTCCCAGTTCTTTTCCCATTAAAACTTAGTTCTTTCCAAGGTTAATATCACACCATATGTAGGGAACTGCATAAGGAAAAGTTCAGAGTATACATAGAAGACAAAGTGGATATTCAGCAAGACGGTCTTCTAAAATAAACTTTGGTTCTTCATTTTTGAAGTGATCTTGTGGGGTTTTTTGTTAACAACAGTTTATTATATGTAGAAGAAGGATTTTCTTACTGGACAGAATCATCAGTAATAGCTCAATGCAAAAATTACTTTCAAACTTGGGAAAGATTATTGAAAGTATTGTTACATCTTGCCAAAAGCCAAAAGCCTTCTAGATGAACATTAAAAAAAAAGTACACTGTGAACTGAGATTATGGATGCGGTGGTGTTTAAATCTAGATACAGAACTGAGTACAGGGTATGTTTTTCTCATGAAATTTATTTCTGGATTGAAAATTAAAGGAATCACAGACCTGTTGCCTCATCCAGCTCTTGGAGCACAGTGAATTTTCATCTTGCAGCAAGCAATGATGAGGCAATGAGCAATCTCATTGCTGTGTTAGCTGTGGTAAGACATTAACCGACCAACAGAAGATTCTCAGTGCTTCTGTTCCTTAAAGCCCACCTGCACTTGTTTATTTCTTTATTTCGAGACTAATTCATAATCTATTATCTTCGATTCAGTATTGTGTCTTTACCAAAAAAAGCAAATGGCATTTCTGACAGCTAAAAATCTAAATCAGACCTGCAGTTAAATTTCTGTTGACTTTCATTTATGTATTGCACTCAAAAGCAACAATTCCTACAGAGCTCTGTCTTAAACTGAAAAGATCTTCTGTTGGGTGTTGCAGCCTGGTTTCAGTAACAAAAATACAGTGCATTCCTGTAGGAAAGTTCTGATGTGAATCATCCTATTTAAAAATGGTGTGTTAGAAGAAAATTAATCACTGTTTGCCCTATGAGTACTCCAGCACACTGTAGGTACAAGTATTATTCATTCAGATGTGTAGTAATTTCACTAAGACATTCAATTCTTAAATATTTTAGCCATAGACACATTCTCCTCCTGGAATTTGTAACTTCCTTACTTTGGGAACAGACATTCCATTCTGCACACACTAATAGGAACAAATTCACTGCAAGAAAAATAATCCGTCCAGTACTACCAGGTGCATGTATATTTTTTATTCTAGTAGTCTGCCCACACAGACTGAAAGCACCCAACCTCATTTCATCCTGGAAATGAAACATTACCAGCCCAGGTTAACTTTTAAATGGGAGATCATAAAGTACAGAATCATGGCTGGTGAAGAACAAAGAATTGTGACTAATTAGTCAAGAAATGTTATGCCTCATATATGAAAAGATTGACTTTATTTAGTCCAACTGTTCCTGCTAAATTGCTACAGAAGTAAAAAAAATCAAGAATGATGAATTTCTATGCTCTAGAAATGTAATAATTTCACAGATAATTTTTTTCCCTTTCTAGAAAAGACAGGCAAGAAAATATCATGATAATTTCTTTCTTCCTTCCTATATAAATTCACAGTGAATAAATCTATAAACTGTTCTAGTTTTCAAAACTGAAAATATACGGCATTAACAATTTAGTTTCAAGCAAAGATGTACCTTCAGCAAAGAAAAAAGTAAAAAATTTTCAAGAAACATGTAACACTTTTTACACTAAGCCACTATTAACAGTTAATCACAAAATGTAGTCTATTAAAATAACTAAAATTATCTGCAACTGATTTAGCCTAAAGGTTTTTAACTGTAAACTGTTTGCTCTGTAATAGGATAAATGATATTTTAAAAGTTAATAACTTTTATGAAAACGTAATGATCATTACTTGCCAACAGAATGGAAGAAAGACAAAGTATGTTATTATAATTAGGGACTTGTATCCTCTTTCTGCAAAAACAAAAATCCAGTTTTCCCCAAGATGAGATACAAATATTTTCTACTTTATCAATTATAAACATATTAGGATAACATTTAATAGATTTAATATATATTAATATAAGATTTTTCATTCCAGTGATTGAATGCAAGATAAATACAGCATTTGAAATGCCACTCTTTTCCATCAACTGACAATAAATTACTTATTCAATTCACTATCAGGCAAACAGTGCTTTGATACAACTGATAGCCTGTTGGAAAAGTAATTGGTAATAAAATACTTCTAAAGATTTTGAAGAGACTGATCCTACCAGCATGTCTAAGCTGAGCACAGCAGCTTTGTGAGTTACATTCACTTTATAAGGTGTAAGTGCTGGGTTCTCTAGACATCCACAGAATATGAGATAGGGTCTCCCTAACAGGACCCTCTCAAAATTAGATTTGTCCATCTTTATATGAAACGTAAAAGGAAATTAAAAATCAAGGATCTCTGCTGATTTTAATTGTTTATATTGACCTTATTATAGTTTACAGTTTAGTTTATATTAATTTTAGTAGATCTATTAGCAATTTATATTTATTGTCTATAGAAGATTAGAAAACCTTTCAGCTGCAGTTTTGCCTGGATAAAAACTATCCCAGGAAGTTTACAATGACATTCTTACATATTGTTAACAAATTTTCACAATTAAGACTTTTTCCAATCTTTTATATAATTATTTATTTTTGGGAGTACATGCATCATTAACACCAGACTGGGTTCTATGGACCTTTAACTAGCATGCGTCTCATTACTTTATTGTTGTCACAGCATCCCACATCCTGCGGGACTGTGGACCCCGCAGCATCTTGCATCATCCCACAGCCTCCTGCATCATCCCACGGCCTCCTGCATCATCACACAGCCAGTGGAAACATGCCACAATAGATACATATATTGTTGCACCAGAGCTGCCTTGGTGTAAATGTCCAGTTTTTAGCTAATAAAAAAAGAGACTTTTTTTTTTTTTAGTTTTAAATAAATTTTACTTCTGGATTCAGTCACTCTTGCAAATTCGGAACTATTTTGCAAAGCCACAGAAAGCAGTCGTCTTCTGGAGCACACTGTGCCTAGAGTGGGCTGCACTCCTGCCCAATCTATTGACTCATGAACTCAGTGTCCGCTGTTATTCCTACAAAACCTTGTTCTTGCATGTGAGACACAAGTTTACAAATAATACATTTCTAAAGTCTCATTCTTGGTTGTCAGCTTATCACCTGTGAACTCCCCACAAATATTTAAAAAACAAGCCAGGACAGTTGTGTTGACTCAACAGTGTCAGCACCTTTCAGTCAGGTAATGCTCACAAGGGGAGTCTTCCTCGTTAAAGACACTGCCAAAGGGTCAAGTTCTTGCTCTTTTTGGTAAGCCAGAAGAATAACTCTGTTAGATGCTTTAAAATTTAGAGAAATATATAAATCTTTGGCACTCTTACTTGCTTCTGCTTGCACAGGCAGGCTCTAACACTCTTTATCCCCCTCAAATGAAACCTTAAATGCATGGGATCACAGACATATGAAAGCCACTATCTTTCCTTTTTATAATTCTAAATATCTAAGTCTTATATCTAAATGTAATTTCATCTTACTATTTTCATGCATCAATTGTTACATACGCACAAACATTCCAATTTGTACAGACAGACCACAATCAATTATTTTAGCACGCTATAGATTCAACAGCAAGCCCAAAAACATTCCAACAGCTATGGAAATAATAAGTGCTCCAATTTTTGCATAAGACTTTAGACAAGCAAGTTCAGCCTTCATATAAGCAAACATCTATGGGTATAAAAATTTTTAGAAGATGCTTGTGAAAAATACAGTTCTTATGAGAGATTCAACAGGGTAGGTTTTCCTACTGTATTGGAATCAAAAGGTTAGTCTTTGTGAACTATTCTTCAGTTTTGAATAAATTTATATCTGACTTTCAGCAAAGCAGCATTAGACACCAACAGCTTTCAGTGCTTTGAGATCCTAACCAGTTGGAGGTTGTCAAACTTTTAGAAATATTTCCTGTAACATTAATCAAGAAATCATTTCACAAAAAGCACACACTATCATATTTGCGTGAAGGCACCAAAGTTCAGAGATAAGGCAGGTGGCAAACTGACAGAAATATCCAATTTCAAGACACAAAACTTTTAATGTAATATAAATACAAATTGCAAAGTATTTCCTGTCTTTGTCAAGTGATCTTACTTTCCATGAAGCTGCTCTAGATTTATTATGCAGCTAAGAATTAGTCTCAGAAGGAAGTTACTCATACTAGAAGTAACTTCTACGCAATGAAAACGCAACTTTCCCTCCCTTTTTGCTCTAAAAGTGTAAGACAGAATTCTCTTTCCGATGCTCGTAGATAGAAAATGACCATGCAGAAGCACACAACTCCACCCTGGCCTCCCAGTTCAGGCTTCACCCACTACCAAAATAGCAGTGCTTGTGCCATGCAGCAATTCACTCCCAGCAGCTCTACTGGAGGACTGTAGACACAAACTGAGAACATTAATAACTCTGTGAGTAGCAAAAATATTTAGATTTAGATTTAGATTTAGGTTTGGATTTTTAAAAAGCATGTTTACCTAAGAAATGTAATAGTTGTTTTCAAGAACTTTGAGAATGAATACAATGAAACACATATTTTAGCTTGCCCATGCAAATATGAGCAGCCTTCATCAGTTGTCTTTGTTTTCTGTACTTATTCATTACTCCAACACGTAATAATTTAAAAAAAACCCACAATGACATGATGTTGTTGCAGAATATTATCTGATATTCATTTGAAAACTAATCTCTGTCAGCTCTCCCATGAAATAGAATAAGACTTTCTATGAAAAAAACCCACCCAAAGTAACATTTCTTCTACTATATAGCAAGTTCCTTCACCCCAAAAATCTGGAAACACATCAAAGCCTCTCTAAAAATACCTTGTTTCTCTTTCCACACAAGAGGCAAAGATAGTTTAAGTGATTTAAGTGTGAATATAATCCAACAACTCATTATCAACATTATATTACACAAACTTTCCAGAAAACACCAAAACTGTCAGGAAATGATTCCTAATTGCAGATACATTTGTCATACTATTCCCCAATGATATTATGAAACACTGTTCTGTTTTTTAAATCTTCAGATTTATGATAGGTAATAATGTTAACTTCATTAATGACATTTAAATCTTATTGCCACAAACAGGTAAACTACTTTGCAGACCTTGTAACTATCCATTATAGTTTCTTTTGGTTCCTAATCTAAAGAGAAGTGCAACACTGGTTCATAAATGGGGTAATTTCCAGAGACAGAAGCTTTCTGGATCACAGCATTTGGAGTCTTGCGTAACTAAAAGCCAAATTCCTCGGAAGCGACGGCTTTTCTGACTTAGACACACTGGCGTGGCCGAATGTCTCATGGACCCAATAATACGGCATTTACTCTCACAATGACTGAAAAGGTGTTTTCAAGACAGAGAAATGTAATGAAACCGCAGATGATGTGTTTCTCAACTGAGTAGGAACACAAGATTTCTGGATGAAGATAAAAGGGTTTTGAATTAATCAGTAGCAGCAAAATAAACAGGAATGGAGGAAAGGATTTTATATTGAAAATTTCCATGCAATTTTAATTTTCCCAGGTTTCAAAAATTAACTTTCCCTTTTATCTTCATCAATGCCAATGTTAAATTGATCTATTTTTGTGTGTGTGAAAGGTTGATAGCTACATCAATGGCAGAGTGAACTATCAACAGAAATTAAATCTTATGGATTCCAAAGAAGCTTCGGTAAAACAAGAAAAATCAAATTTAATCTAATAAAAGAAATTATAATTTTGAGACTACAATGTGGTTCTTCAAGTGTGTATCAACAAAGGTGAATTTTACGTCACATCCTAGTCGTCAGATTTGGAGGAAATCTTAATTCAGAAAGAATGCGATTTCAAAAGTGCAATGATTATACTCTCCTTGTAAAGGTCTGTCTTTTTTGTATTAGTATTGACTAATGAACCAACAGACTTTAAATAATTTTTTGATTGATTCTGTACAAATGTCATCAAATTTTTGTCAGCGTGGCCATTATTGTCCTTTTATCTTTATCTTCCCATCTCAGTTTTCATTAATTCCTTATTTTCAGCTCATTTGAAGAGTAATTTTTGGGGTTTATATTTCTATCGTAGACGTCATACAATGAATATTTACTTATTTTTTAAAATTTATGTCAATTTTCCTCTACATTTTTTTTACAAGTAAAAAGTCTATGAGCAAGAAGGAGATCAGCAGATACGGAAACTGTAGTGATAACCATACTCCCCTACTGACTCATACTGCAGGAAAGGAAAGGTATCAAGCCATTAATAATACCTAAAGTATATTTACATTATTTTAATACTGTATCCCACTGCTAAACTTTGCACATTTCCTGTTGTTGCTATGGCAATACAGACAAAAATTCAAGACAAAAAGCTTTCCTAAATGTAATGCTACTGACCATGGATCCAAATCTAACGTAACTACCGAATGAATCTGGGATCCAGTTCCAACGGTGAAATGTTTCCTTAACACCACAGCAGGCATGACTGCCGGACTGACTCAGCGATAATCATCAAACCTACCCGACCACGGACATCCTTTCTCGTAACAAGATGAATTTTCATTACACATCTTCCATTCAAGTACAGACTAGGCCCAATTCTGCTCAGTTTCAGAGATACTACATGATCCTTCCTCATGCAAAAAAGCATTTAAATGAACATCCTTTCTTAACATTAAAGTGATGAACATGTTACCGCTTGCTAATTTTGTGACTCAAAGAACAAGACATTGCTAATTTCTGAAGTTTTGTTAGATTTATGTACTTTTTCCTCTATTGCAGCTGTTGCAGCTATTGCAGCCCGTATGAAATGAGACATTAAATGAGACTATTACTATAAAAACCTTTTTCAATACATATATATATATTAATTACAGAGATGTAGTAGTATTTGTGTAAGAAACCAAATTATTACCTCAAGCTCTACAATATACTCAGTGCTACCACTGATTATCTAATGACTACATCTATTAATTTAGAGGTCCATAATTAATGTTTATAAGTTGTATATGAATGCTCTTTTCTTGTTCCCTAGTGAAGGTGTTTTGTGCATGGATACTGGGCATTACTACACAGACCCACTGGCAGAGCTGAACTGTTAGACTGAGATAAAGCAGCTCTGGCAAACAAAGTCACAAACCACTCATCCATTTCAGAAGAGATTCTGGCTCCACTTGTACTAATATTTACCCTTAAGATAGCAGCATAAAGATAAGAGGACCATCAATTTGTAACACAAAGAGGATTGCCAAATAATGTAGGATTAATGTTACTGTTTAATTTAGTTATTTATTTATTTGATCTAAAAATATGAAGGAATAATTAAGGGTGGCTAAAGTATGTTCGGAACAGGCAAACTACTAAATATCTCCCTTACCTCTTCCCTACACATTCTAATGCCACCAATTCCCATTTTATTCTTTCTGTTCCATTCTTTCTACTAGGCAAATGACTGCTCCGACTCTTTTTGTGGCACTTTTAATTGGTAAGAAAATATTTTTGCCTTTCTTCTTTCATCCTTATTTTTCCTTAACTTCCCAGGCTCCATTTTGATAGTCTTCTAGAGATTTTTAATTACCCTGCATATCAGTGATACTTTGCTGTTAAATAGGGTTAACGAGGTCATTTTGACATGACCAGAAGTAATGCTTGTTTTGAAACTGAGTGCTCTGTTTAAATCTGTTTATTTCTGCACTAAGTCAAGGCACTTCGAGCTGTCATAATGACTCAGAGCAAAGTTGCAAAGCCTCAGTTCTACAAAGAGATTAGTCACTTTGTTTTTTCACACTGAGCTGCTCTGAGTCAGCTGTAAATTGTTGCACATCGAGTACCTGGGTACAACTTCAGATGGTGCAGGTAACTTCAGTGCAAATTCCTGAAAGAAAAGCAGCCTCTCTGTATCTGAGCCTATTGACTAGGTCTACTTTCTCCAATATAGAACTGGGTTTGACCATGAAAGAAATCAGAACTGTGTGAACATTAACTTACATTTTTTCCCTTAGGCAAGGAGTAATTTCAGGGTTAGCAGGCAAGTCTAATAAACTCTAAGTATACTAAACAATCAGTTGAGCTCTTAATTCATTAATTATGTCAGAGATTAAAAATCTAGACATCAAAAGGTTTACTTTTTTTTGGTCTTAATCTATAAATGTAAACTATAAACTTAAATACACTAATCCAAACTGTCTCCTTAGACAACAATACCATCCTGATGTTTTGTGGACAAAAAACCCACAAGAGACATCATAGAAGAAACTGTAACATTTCTCTGAACCACTCAACTCTATTAATGCTTTCACACGGGTCCAAAGAGAAAAACATAAAAATAATGTGAAGGCTAAGAGTAGTGAACTTTTTGAGAAGGAGGATGACCCAACCCATTTGTCAGTTATGACAAATTAGTTTTGCTCTAAGGACGTTTTGAGTTATTTCCACCTGTATG
The DNA here is from genome assembly GCA_013397845.1 of Melanocharis versteri. NCBI lineage: Eukaryota > Metazoa > Chordata > Aves > Passeriformes > Melanocharitidae > Melanocharis > Melanocharis versteri. The sequence goes on along the minus strand of VZTG01004987.1, from coordinate 675,039 downwards.
AATCCGGCATTTGTTCCGCTCTCCTAAGGGTATAGTTAGCTTCCCATAAAGGCTGTCCTTACTAGTTCGTTTTTTTTTTTTTTTCAAACCATTTGACTTGTGCTGCTGTTTTACTGGGCATTCAGAAGGCCCTAGCACACCTTCTATTCATGGTACAGTAAAGAACAAGCAAATGCTCCTGTCTTGATTCAACCTAAAACAACAATGTCACTAAAAGCTTTTCAGGAGGAATGTGGTGTTATTTAATTTTATTTCATTCATTTTCTAGAGAAAGTACTACGGCCAATGCTCCTCAAGTGAGCAATCACTGTATGAAGGAATTCCATCAAATACAACTTTTCCTGCACACTTACTCACCACCTGCTCTCAGTCTGACTTATTTAAAAATTGCCATCTACTTATTATAAAACTAACAATAGGCATTTAAATATGCAAAGAAGAATAAACATAGGAGTATTATCTTATTCATTCTTTAAACTTATTTATGTCATTTACATGTATACCCTTGATTTTGTTCTGTAACTACCCATACAAATAGTAATGAATTCTATAAGCTTACTTGGAAGATAATTTGTTTGTTGAAATGTACGAAAGACAGTTTGATTATGTCATACCATGCTTTTGTATTGAAGAGATTAGCATCCAATACCACATCGTCTTTGCAAGATTCAAAAACAATTGAGATTTGGAACATTAACACTTTAGAATACAATTGAGGAAGCAACAGCAAAATGTTAGTAAGGAGTTTGAAATTTTCTGTACACTATTCCTTTATACACTGCCTGAAGATGAGAAATGCATTGCTATGAAGTGAAGTGATACAAATGCGTACCCTGCACATTTTATCTTCAAGAGTCTTAAGATAGTTTTGGAAAGATTTTTATTAAAAATAATGAAATGGTACTTTATTTCAAAATATATCACACATCTTTCTGAAAAATAGAGATGTAAGCCTGTTCTAATCTAGTATGAAATATAATTTAGAGATTCAATGTTACTGTATTTTTTAATGTTGTGATAATTATGCTAAGTATTATGCTAAATGTGCTAAATTTTAAGGTCATTATGTTGCATATTGTACAAACACACAGAAATAACACTGAACTGACAACAGTTCTAAGTAACAGAATGTTCTATTACTGAAAGCACAGCAGTAAGGGAAGTCCTGAAAAGCATTAAGTGATTGATTCTGCCCTGATACAACATATTTACACACACCCTTTCCTCTCCCCTATCCTCACTCACATCAAGCCACAATCATAGGAGAAAATCACCCCATTGTCCAAGATGCATCAGTACCAAGAAGCATTGACTTAGTCTATACTGATGTATTAAAAAAATATAATCTAAAATAAATAATATAAATGATGTCACAGCTACTTAGGAAGTATAGATAATGTCTCTTCCCAGAGCTCTAAAAAACTGTGATTAATCCCTTGGAAGCAGACTAACACTTCTTCACTGGTCTCATTCTATGCCAGTCATAAAGACGGATGAGATCAGGTTTATCAGTTTTACTTCTACACCATAAGGGTGTATCTTACAGAATGAATGTTGGCTTCCTAAAAAACACTGGCACATTATAATTTTTATAATTATGACAACTCATTAATCAATCTATTCTTAATTTTGTGAAAAAGTGATGGAAAGGGAATTTTGGCAAGCGTAAAAGATTAGCAAGAATAACAATTGAGTATCAGGAGGCAGCAAACACTCAGCAACAATCTTCTGTCCTTTCAATTCATTGTAACATGATTTTCCCCCTGGCTTTACTATAAATTAGTTTCTTTTGTAAAAAGTTTTAGTTGCTGTGAAAACTACTTGTGAATCTGCGAAAGCTCTTTCTGAAGAACAAATGTAGGTGTAAGGATTATACAGAATGGAATTTCAAGTTACATACTTAAAATTAAATTGCAGAATCTATATCTGTGCTGGTGAGAGCTACTCACACAAGCTGTCCTACAGGCTAAACTGAGCAAATTGGTGTTTCCTCATGCATTTCCTCCTGTATTGATGGGGCATAATTTGTCCCTTAAGTAAATGGTTCAGGTAAAATCCTCTGAAAATTTCACTGTAAAAGTATACATATTTAACACTGAAATAACGTATTTCAACACACACTATCCTATCTACTATAGATTCTCCTTCTTCATAAACTGAGAAAAAAAAAATGCTATTCACTTCCAGGCTTCACAAAGAATTACTGTTGCTACCAAATTAGGAATTCTCAGTGCTTGATTCCTAGTTGGGTACCAGAACTATTAACCTCTTTAAGCATCAAGAACAATGGACCTTTGCATTGCTAGCTGACCTAATATTAGCAAATGAGTACTTTAATCTCAATTTCATTTACAGGTAATCACTGTTCATCTGCAAAATCTGCTGCTGGAATCTGTTAGAAGTCATTGCAGAGCTTAATTAGCTGATTGGCTGATTATTTGATTAGGCTATTCTTAAATTCTTAAATTTAACCAACAAAAAGTGTATTTTTGTTGGTTTGCCTGTGAGTGCAAATAATTTGCTTAAAAAATGCAGAAGAACTCAGATTTGTCTAATCATATTGGTGATTATTGCCAAGTCTGCCTGCAATCAAGTGGAATGGTCCTTTGCAAGTCACGTATGTGTTGTTGATATCTTCTCTCACTGTGACAGATTGGCTTCCTATAGGATGAAAAGTGAGTGCCCAAGTAACAAGCATTAGTTTCAGAGCTGACAAGTGAGTAGAAGGTCTCATGTACCTACACATGAGCAGATAAACTATACTCCAGCATCTGATGGTTACAGAGTTCTGCATGAAAGTAGTAAGGTATTCCTGCATTCTATGCCACCCTTCCTGAAAGCTGTGCTAAGGGCACTAAATTAACGGGCCAACCTCGAAGAGGCACTATTTCCTCCTATGAGCAAGTGGAGAAGTGGGGGGAATTTGGGTCAGAAGCAAACAGAATCTTCATTCTGCTCCCTTCTGTGTCAGCACAGGGAGCTGGCTGGACATGAGGGAAGGAACGCGCTCCATCTGGCAGGGTCTGATGGCACACTCCCCACTTGTGCAATGCTACAGCTCAGGGGAAATATGATTCAGAGGCTGCCTCTGAGTCACAACTTCTCACTAAGCTGCTCCGAACGGGCACGGCCGTGTTTTGTCCCATCCTGGAACAGATTCGGCTCACTCTGCATTCTCAGGTGTGTCAGGAAGCACTGACTTTGTGAGGGGCACCAAAGCACTGGGCACGAATTCCCTTTGCAATAATTAAACCAGACTCATAAATATTAACGAAAGGGCAATCACTCTCTGCTAATGACGTCAAACAATAAAGCAGCATTTAGTATGTGTGTTGTCCGACATGTCTGTAGTGTCACGCTACACGTTTAAGATAATTCCTTACAGACCGATAAAGGTATTTTCACCGCAGCTTTGGGAAACGGAAACGGCGGATTCCCCGGAGCTCACGTCATTCCCACAGCCAGGGGCACTCCCTGGACCTCACTCCGGGAGCGCCAAGCGGGGCGCGCCGTCCGCCCGCCCGTCCGTCCGTCCCCTCGCGGGTCCGGAGGCGCTCCTGCCGCCGCCCAGCGCCCTCCCAACGGGACGGGCACAAAGCCACGTCCTCGGCACTCGCCAGAACGGCCGTGGCCCCTCGGACAGAGCTGCCTGGGAACACGCCGCCGCCCAGGTGCCAGAGCCTGTCTCAGGGAGCGGGTGGCAGCGCGGGAACAGCGGAGCGAGCGGTAGCCGAGGAGAATGATCCGCTCACACTGGTGGCAGCGCTGCGAGCGGAAGGAGAAAGGTTAAGCAGCATCAGGCTGTTCCAGAAAGAGACTGGTGGAACCAAGCTCTGCCCTCCCTGAGATGGAAGCAGAGACGACCACCAGAGAAAACCCATAATCATGCTCTTTACCCCTTCTTAAATACATTATCCCTAAGTGGCTAACACCGCGTAGGCTGGCATTGGCTATACTGGACATGGAGGAAACTTTTGGCAGCTCCTCACAGAAGCCACTCTAGTGGCTACGCCCAGCTACCCAAATCTTGCCACGCAAAGCCAACACATTCCATCCCTCACCTCTAGGTACCATATGTTTAAGAATTATTAAAATACACATTCATCACAAACTTACATCAACCAAAAAAATTCCCCGCTCCAAAATCAAAATAACATCAACAAGAGTTACGCACAATACCTCCCTCATTCCTTCACCACAATTACAACCACCAAAATGCTCCACAGTCATTCCACTCTTGCCTCTCTAGCATTGTTCATCCATGTTTTGTCCATTACCTTTTCCTCTGTCCTTATCTTAAATTCCTCATGTCCCTATTAGGGCATCAAAAAGGCCTTTTTTTATTCATAGGGGTAGAGGAAATGAATACCACTGCCTGGTGTTGCTACAGATTGCTACAAGTACTATAAACCGTGTTGACACAGTGTATCAGCCCAGACTTTTGTAGCAGTGACCGGCACAGTGCCGTCCCTAGCAGCGAAGCCTCCAGAACTGGCTTAGTTCCAGCCGGTGCAGCGCCCCTCATCTTTGCCCGCGGCAGCGTCAGCGGCATCGCCTGGAACTCTGACTCCATCGCCAACCAACCACCAAACAGTGGGCAATCAGCACCTAGCAGCAGACTCACTTCTCCAAGCCATGTCAATCTTTCTCTGAACACAGTCTCAGACTTTTCTTACCGGAGCAGTGAGGATGGATTCTATGATTCATCAAACTTGTGCAAAAAGCTGAAAATTCTCATTTATAAACTGTCTAGAGGGCATTTACTTCTGCTACTAGTTTTTCAAAATCAAAGAATTAAAGACATACTGGCTACTTGATATAAAACACCTTTTGGTAGATACGATGTACTGCAAAGAAGGTAACAGGAAAAGTTCATTTGCACTCAGTTTGGAAAAAAAATGCTTCTGATTTATGAAAACAGTCCTGTCTGCTCATTACCATGAATAGTTGAAAACTGATATTAATTATACCATTTTAATTTCCAGTTATATAAATGGGTATCTTTAGCTTCTGTTCCACTCCACTATTCTCCAAAGACAATCCGTGAAGTTAGTGAAAAAGAGTCTGGTTGCTTTAGTAGTTTCCCTATCTTAATGACCCGGACATATGGCCAAAACTGCGTATCACAAAAGGGCACATTTATGTTTCTTTCACTAGCAGAGTTGCATAATATCTCACATAATCCTAAATCTACGTATCCCAAACAGCAACTATCCACCAATAGGAAAACGAACAGGCAGAATAATCTTACTACTCATTCATGACCCAGTCAGAAAATGTTGTGCAAATGTGAGCGTACGCCTTTGAAAAACAGCATTCTGTGGCTCTTTTCACTGTGTGGGGACACCATCCCCAATTATACAAAACAGTAAAGAAACCCAGCATCTGAATACTTCTGTAGACAATGATGTGATAGGATTAGATAGATGGTGAAAGGAGTATAATGGAACAAGTAAACAACCAAACCCTCATTATAAGAGAGGTGCTGAGCACCCACAGCTCCCTCTAAATTAAACTGGGAACTCTTTAATGTCTACCTTTAATCTTTGTGCCTAAAAATCTTAAATTCAAATCCATACATTTTCATAAGTGAGCATCATCACAATTGCTTTGAACGTTCCAGCATCTTATTTCAACACAGCAAGGAAGGTCTGGATGAGAGTAATAAGACCCCATGTAGCTTCTGCCTGGAAATGCATGTGTAGAAGACTCTCAGCACACAGTAGATTCTACACAACCATAGGGATGAAGGAAGCCCTCAGATTGGCTTTACAATAATTTTATATAACCCTTGATACCAAAATGTGTAAGGTTCTTTGCCATTAACAGATTTTATCTCTAAAAACACTCTTTTGAGAAATGAATTCTTACTTCCATTAAATGACCAAGGGACTGAAACAAGGTAGAGGAGGGAGACATTTGCCCAAGGAAGTAGGGCAAGCCTGCTGCAAACTGAAGTGACAACTTAGAATTCCCTATCTGTACCTTAAACAGAGAGTATTACCATCCTCTGGATCTTGGTTAAGAAATGTCACAGTAATTTCATTTTCTTATTCCACTGACATACAACAGACAGGGAAGTTTCCCCATCTACAGAATTTAAAATCACTGTTCTATTTGATTTTGTAAGCAAACTTTGCCTCTTGTAAAAATCACAGTATGACCTACTGTGAGAGCAGAACTGCTCCATTAACTGGTGCAGTAACTGCACCATTACCGCGGTGGATGGTAATGAGAGCAGGCTACTTTGGAGATGTAAAGTTAAAATGAGAGAAGAGTTTGGCCCATAAATACATATTATGAACAATTACATTAATTTATTTTGCAAAAATGTATAGAAATATATGATTAGTGAAAATGTAACACATACAATTAAAAATTGTGAATCTTACCTTTCACTTTACATCCTTTGGTTGCTAAATATTTCTGGGGTATTTTTATTCTAAATTTCTGCAGAGGTAATTTCTCCAGTTCTTTTTCTTTTATGAACATGTCACAAGTAAGACTGAGCCAGGATTGTGTTTTACTACTCAACAAAACTGATTGCCTTTCTGTTTTTTATCGGGTAATTACTCCTGTAGATGCAACTGAGAGTGGGCTGTTGTAATCACATCTAAATCCATTTACCTCTTATATCTTAACTAAATTAATAATATCACTCCTTGTAGAATTTCAGAGATCCCTACAGGAACTCATTCCTTGTTCCTCAGTACTTCAGCCACAGATGACATATTTGGCCCTCCATTTGGCTCAACAATATGATTACCAACAGCTTAATTGCTTTATATTACAGACATCATAGCCACTTTTGGAAACTATAATGAAAGAAATGGCTTCAGATTTCTTGCCTTTTACAGTGCCTGCCTCATGCAGACATTTGGTAGGGCAGAAAGAGCAAATACATGAAACACAAAGCAAACACACTTCCAGCTCTAAGAACTACAGGTTCTTCAAGTCTGGTGAAAATCAAGAGACATGGGGAGGGGATCTTGATTTTTCTTTAGTTTCTGAAAGACAATGCACCCACAGTTAAGGAAACATTTCACACACACAGGGTATGTTGGTTTCTTTAAGTAAAACTGAAGAATATAAAGCTGATTCTACAAAATCTACAAAAATTCTACAAAAAGTGGGGCACTGACCTTACAGAGCGAACTATGGCTATGTGCCAGGCAAGTAGCCAGAGAAACAGTAAGACAGAAACCTACAAAAGTTTGTGAAAGTTATAATCATTTGTGACAAAAAAAGATAGTAAAATTAGATCCAATCCCATAGGCAGACAATTATTTCAGTAATGGAAGGGTACCATACACTAACATGTAATGTTTTACACTAACATGTAAATGTTTTATATAAGCTACAAACATAAAAAATCATTACTACAGGAAATCAGTAATTTTGATTCCACAACTGCACAAAAGACTCTAAACAATATTTATTTAAGAAAGAGAAAACAAATGGTTGTTCTTCCTGCTAATGAAAGTTGAGAAAGCATATGCATATTATAGATTCGCTTGTACTTTTGGGAAGTATTTTTTAATAGTCACATAGAAAAACATGAACAAATTAAGTTTTCAGGAATGCTAGGCACTCCTTCTAAGCCACAGAGAGCCCAGTGGAAAAATCCATTTATATTAGTTCTGTTTTTGCAGGTCCCTACGGGTCTGATCACACGCGTCCACCACCCCAAAATTCTGCATGACTGAGTTATGCATAGGTTGCTTTCTCAACTCCCTAGCAAAAATACCGTAAGTGCAATGTAAGAGCAAAGGATTTTAAAAGATACCAGAAAACAGTAATACATTTCTTCTTACAGAGACAGATTATTCATAGTTACTGTCAAACAAGCCCAGAGGTTGATGACTAGAAAAAAAACATAAACAAAAAAGAGAACCCAAGCCCTTTCTTTCAAAAGTTTTCCTTTCTTCCTCCCACATATATCCTTCAGCAACCAGCCCGAATAAGCATGCAACAAACAAAGTTCACCTTGCTCTATGCATGTAAAACCACATTAAATTTTCATGTAAAAGTACAGAATGAAACCCAAACAATTACGGAAATCTCAGCCTCACCCAACTGATGGACCAGGTAGAAAAGAATGAAAAATAAAAGGAATTAATCTTCAAAAACCAGTTTAATTCTACCGAGGGCTATCGACAATATAATGCAATATAATTGCATAGTTAATTCATGACACCATTAACGAATGGGGAATTTAGTTGTGTATTTTTGTGCCAACATGTCTGAATGGCTTTAAAAACTAAATCTAATCTCAGTTTTCTAGTGTTTATAATTCTTGTTTTGGGAATAATTACATTTCTGTAGTTACAACTTATTTACTATATTGCCGTAACACTTAGGAGCTCTAATCATGTACGGGAATATACCATGTTAGATGCTGTAAAAACCTAAACCAAAAAGAGTGCAGCTTAAACACATTGTGATCAGGCAGTGAATAGAGAAGCATGAAAAAAAAATGAGACATTAACAATCAATATGCCAAGTATAAGGTTTGGCATGCCAGCTTCCAAACTGAGTTACTAGAGACTTCAAAAAAATATCTTTTCCCACACCTGAGAGGCAGAATGAAAGAAAACATAGAGCTATTTTTCCCAAAACAAAACAAGTGGGTGGTGGAACTTGGTGTCAGGAATTGCTGAGAGTTGTCATCTCATAATGAATCATAAGTGAGGTAGTCCAAGAATGACCTTGAAAGCAGATCAAGACAGAAAGTAAAGAGACGTGTGGTCAAAATTACTGGCTAGGGAAATTATCTTTGCAGTTGTACTACGGGAAAAGGATTATATTTACACTTGACATGACTGGTACACACAAACTCCTAACTCAAATAAGACATACCTTCGGCAGGGACACTTTTATTAAGAGTGAGAAGGCACAAGCAACAGCATCAGTGACCAACACCCTGCCCTGCCCTCCAGTTTAAGTACCGCCACAGCACAGCACAGGAACACGGCTTAGGTTCTGGGCTGTCACAGACCTGCCGTGTGCTCTGCCCATCAACTTGGACAGTGCCCTCTGTGAAAACATTGGCGACCTGGCAAAAGGAGGAATTAACTTACCAGAGAAAGAAAGTGTTGGGGAGGTGGGTGGAGGACTGGAAGTGGCTCCATGCCCTCCAACATTGCCTCTGAAATAGTGAGGCGGCCGTACGTGTAGTATCATCCAGCGCTGTATTCTATCAATACAATTAATCCAGATGGAGCAGAGATTTTTACGGCACACAAGTGCCCATTAACTGTGAAACAGGATGAATCTGCTCTTCACTCTTCGTATTTTGATCTAAACACTAGGAGTTATGTCAGCTGCCTGCTGAGATCCCACAGGCAGAGGACTGCACAGCAGTCACAGGACTAACAAGGACTGTCACCCCAACAAATCGCACTGCGACTGGCATCGGGCAATCCCGAACCCACAAGAAGGGTGCAGTGACACACCACTACATCGAAAATAAACAACCCACTGCACGTCAACAACACCGCGCTGCCTCTGCCAGCGCAGGAAGTGGGGGATGAGGGGGCTGTGAGGGGGTC